>JABUQX010055307.1:0-19284 GCA_015478945.1 Trachelipus rathkii
GAAGAGAATTAATGATATAGCTTTCCTTCTTCAATATAATTGTGGTAGCTTCTTTAAAGGCCGCATCTGCTTAAGTGATATCTTTATATATAATATATACTAATCTATATTAATATATTATTTATTTTATACTAATTATCATATATATATTATAATATTATTATCTATAATATATTATTTATAATATATATCTATTTATAGTATATATATTATTTTATATAATCATTATATATATATATATATTAATAATTTATATGTAATTCTTTGTATATTGTTAATATATAACTTTCTAATATATTTATATAAATATTATATTATATAAATATTCTATATAATATAAAATATTTTTATAAATTATATATCTAAATATTAATAATATTACTTGTGTAGTTGTTTTCTGAGGTTTAATTCTGGGGTATTTGTGTTGTGGGGTAAGGGTGTTATTATTTGTGAAGGTGTGTAAGTCATTAGGTTTGTATGTTCCGAAAGAATGTTTTATAGTTTATGGTTAAAGTTAATTTTGGTAGTTAGTGTTTAGTATTATATATTAAGATATAGTTAATTATTATATATTAGCCTACTAATATATTATTATATTATATATATATTAATTACTATGGGCAATTATCATGGGTAAGGTACATTATATATTTTTTCTATATAATATACCGAGTGCGGACGACTATACCCACGACGTCATCGGCATAATCATGATCTCCCAGGATGTATAATGTATTTCTTTATTATTAAATATATATACTCAGATGTTTTGTATAAGTTTATAATAATAGCATAAAGTAATAAATTGAGTAATGATTACACCCGAACCTGTACTTTTTTGGACTGAATTGTCTTTGATTGCGATTTGTGTTGAGTTTTCTCAATATTCTGTTTGTATCGATGTAAAGTTGTCTGTGTTGTGGTGCCGCATCTAACTGGCCAATTAGAATGTAATGACATGTGGTTCTTGTAGTTGGAGTTTGAGTATTCTGTGCCTATTTCTGGGGGGCGTATTGTAGAAGTGTTGTTTTAGGGTGGTTTATTGCATTTCTTCAAGTATTTGTCTGATGTAGTGTTGAATAATTGTTTGGTTGAATTGAATGTGTTGTTTGGTGAGAGGTTGAATGGTCTACCTATTATCAGTATTTAGAATCTATAATATGTTTGTAAATTATACAATAATATGATTGAAGGGGGAATGTGGAGGTTGTTTGATTTATATTAAAATTTTGCTGAAAGTAACTTTTTATTAATAAAACGTAAGTTTATAAGATGTAAAGGGATTTGAAAATTACGATTGGGTTGACTGATGTTTTGCTTTGTAAATTAGAGAAATTGTGTGCCCTATCTATATATTCTGTGATTGATTCTTCTGTATATAATTCTATATTAGTTTCTCGTGTATCAGGATGATCGGTTTGTGGTTGTGGTTCTATATAGTGTTTCTAACATATGCTTTGTATTTTTATGAATAACATTATTAAAGCCGTAATGGAAACTTTATCTTTTAGCTGTTTTAATAAATGTTTCAGTTTAAGTGTGCCCTATGTTTTGAAAGGGAGTTATGTAGTCGACAATGGTTGTTTATTTATATTTAATTAATAGTGGGATATATTGTTTGTGTGAGTCGTTGATGAGTGTTATTCTTTTAGATATGCTTTAGTAATTTCTTTGTTTGCAAGAGTAATTATAAGTAGTGTGCTGCATGTGTGTTTTTTGGTAATGTTTAGATTGAGATGTCAATATTGTTATTACTGTAGATAACTATTAGGAGTTTGTGAGAGGTTGCTGAAGGGTGCGGCATTGTTTGTTTTCAGTAATCGTGGGTTGTGGGTTACCAATATAGTTGGTCGAGTAGGATGTGATTAGAGTAATTGATGATATTGATTTTGGTAAGTACAGTCGGACATTCTGTTATTTGTCTTTTTATAGCTACATTGGTTGAAGTTTTGTTTGAGGTTCAGTTTGTTTTGCGATTCATGTTTAGTGGCGTAGTTTAGGTTCATGGTTGGGTTTGTGGCCTTAGGATCGAGGTTCGGAGGTCGATGGAGTCGGTCAGTCCTGTGGTATTTCGTGCATATTTATTCTTCCGGATCAATTAACGAGTTTCGGAGTCGGAGTCGAATAAATCAATGATATCAGGGGTGGGGAGTCGGAGTCGGAGTCAGGAGTCCGAAGATTCCTTGTGTATTGTTTCAGTGAAGTCGGAGTGCGAGTCGAAAATTTTTGTATATGTTTATTTATTATTAGTGTATTATTATTATTTATTATTTATTATTTATTATTATTATTATTAATTATTATAGTTATTATTATTTATTATTATTATTATATTATTATTATTATTATTATTATTATTATTTATTTGTTATTTATAAGTTTTTTTTATTATTTTTGATTTCCAAAGTTCTAAATGTTGACGTTTTGTACATTTGATTTAAAATATCTCTTCAAAAAAAATAAAATCTTGGAAAATAAAAATTAATGAGAAAGATAATATAGTTTAAATAGATTTCTCCCTACCGTGTTCTTCTATATGCATGAGCTTCTTCAGAGATTATTTTGTAAGCGAATGATCTTTAAATTGATATATTATATAATAAGTAAATTCAATGATATTTATACTATGTAAATACATAAAATTTTATGTTAATTGTCTGTTGTCGTGTTTTGATGTAGATAGGCCTCCCGCAATTTGTAAAGTTTCTGGACTCACCACGTAATCCGGTATAGTATTGCTGAAGTGTTTAGAAAATATTTCCTAATTCTGCATGTCAATTCCTAAAGAATATGGTTTCAATTAAATTGCTATGGCATCTGCTATAGATTGGTTGAGATGTCTCTTCTGTCTCGACAAATCATTATTGCGTGTACCAACTATATGTAGCGTACAATCTAACTTAGGGCAGTTAAATTGGTACATACACAACGTGATAGTTTGTCGGCAAAGACTCTTGTGCTAAAAGAGAAGATGACAGATTGTTTGGACTTATGGTATTAGTCTGACTTTAATTTTGAGTGTCTTTCTTTTTGTTATGATAATTCAAATATTACGAACGCACTCTGTCTTCTTATTGACAAACTAGCATTGAAGTTTTGAAGATAGTAAATTTATTCGGTTATTTTCCTGATTATTTTTTGCTTACCTTATTTTAAAATTTTACTCCACATTTTATTCATTAAAATTTCAACTTATAAAACTAGTTTGCAGAAATTAAATTTTCTTAAGCGCGGCAAAATTTTCAATCAAAATTCATATTGAACAGGTTGTATGTGTCGGACTCAACTTTTCACAATAGTTCCTGTAAATTAGCGTCATGGTATCCACTATAGTTCAGTACAGACCTTATCAGGGTTGACATGTATATACTGAATATAATGAGCCGTCAGAATTACATTGATTTTGATTCTAAATAAAGATAGATATTAAACTAATTTTGTATGTATTTAGATAGAAAATCTGAATTTATTGTGATGAACTGATGTATATTATCTTTGGTTCTAAAATAAGTAGGGTTGTCGCACTTATTTATAAGATATGGGGTTAGAGTGTTTGGTTTCACGAGAATTTGTTTTTCCAATCTGACGTATAGAATTCTTTCAAATGTAGTCCACAGTGGTGAGCTCATCGGCACTCATCAGTTTTATGATTATTTTTTTAAATTTAAATCAACATTTGTACAACAATCCTTTACTCTAAAAATTGTGTTTGATATTTCTCCGATACAATTCAAATCGTTCAGAACAAGGCTAAGCTCATGATTCGTACATGTAAAGAACTCGGATACAATTATATGTAATCATAAAAATTCTACATAAGTGAGGTATAAATAGTTGATTCAAGTTAAGTTATATATTTACATAATAATTATTTCATTATTTAATTTTAACTATGAAAGATCTATTTAAATATGTCGGATAATTGCTGGTTTAGATTCGGCAATTTCGCGTGTATCCGTTCAGCACACTTAGAATATTACAGTCTCTAAAGGTGAAATTTTCTGAGATTTGTGTGTATTGAACGACAGACACGATCCTGCCAAGTATTTAATATTTATAATTTTTAGACTGTATTTATATATATTATTAATATATATATATATTATATTATATATATAATATAGTATATATATTATATTATTTTATAATATATAACTAAATACTATATATATATATAATATATATATATATAAAATCTTATATAAATATATTTAATATATTTATATATATTTTATTAGTAATTATATCTATAATATATTATATATAATGATATATATACTATATTATATTATATATATAATTATATACATTAGGCTTTATAAGAGTCTTGACTCCATTTATACGGGGTAAATTTTTCGATACGAAAACAACAATTTCTGGGCCTTTCGTTTTTCTTGCATATTTCATATTATTACTTATTTGCATTTTTAATTTTTAAGAAATTAACAAAGATTTTTTATTTTATTATTTATTATTATTCATTATTGTTATTATTATTATTATATGTATATTATTCATTTTATTATTAATTATTATTATCATTTATTTCTTATTTATTTATTATTATTATTATTATATTATTATTTAATAGGATTTAATTTTTTTCTAAGTTCTTTCATTGTTTGTATTATCTTATTGATTGTTATAGTGGGAGATTTAAGGGTTTTTTTATTTAATACAAACCTCCCCCCTCGGACCCGCGAGCGTTGCGGAGCGGGCACCATACGGATCCGCTATGGCGTGGACGGGGAGGGGTAGATATAGATGGGTGTGCGAATTTGGGAAGGCCCACCCTGGATCAAAACTATAAAATATATAAATATCAATTAAGTTATACTTGTCAAGGTGTTTCTACAACTTTACGTTACATTCTTCACATTTAAACTGGAAATAAATACCTAGCACTGGCTAAGCTCCTCATTTTTTAATGAAGACTATAGGTGTGGAAGCACAAAAAATATATCTGTAATATTTCTTTTTAATTTTGATATTGATTAATTAAATTACATTGAAACTCAGGCATGTACTAATGTATTTAAACTCAAATCATTGAAATACGTTTAACCATTTTTGATTTGCCAATTTTCGAAAATACGTGCGTCAACATTCTGTATAAATTAGCATCGCCATATATATATAATATTATTAATTATATAAATAAATTTTATATTGAATTATATATAACATTATTAATGATATATTATATATGTTAATTTATATATTATATAATATATATTATATATATATAATAATATTAATATATATATAGTATCTATTAATATTATTAATATATTTATATATAATATATATATTTTGAGTAGTCGCATGACCATTCATTTTATAAAATCTTCAGAAGATTCTTTAATGTATATTTAGTTCAATATATATATTAGATTTTTTTTATTTTCACACTATATATATTAAGATAATATCGTTTTGCTATTATTATTTTAATAGGTATCTATGATGCTGTATAATTAATCTAATGTTAGCCTTTATTAATATTATATTTATTATAATTGTATTATTTTATTATTATGCTATTTCTAGTATTTAATATTACTATATTATTTCAAATTTCTACATCTTTATAGTAATTAAAATATTAAACTGATTAATTTTATTTGTCAGTAACTATAAAATAAATAAAAATTTGCATTGAGCTATGTACAACTTTTTTTATATAGTGTTATAATATATATCTAATTTTATATATATTATGCTAAGTCCAGTATTCCACACAGTCTTGGAAAAGTCAGATGTTTTGCCAATAATGCATTTTATTGTCCTTTAGGCTCACGATGCTTGTATAGTTATTGAGCGTAGGCTGACTTTTTCCTATATTTCAAAAACAATTATAATTTTTTCTGTTGCTTTATTCAGCAAACGTGTACTGTAATTACTATTTAAAATATAAATAGATTTAATTAAAGTATTGGTAATTTTATTAATTAAATTAAAAATAAATTATTCGGACTTGTTTGTTTTTTTATGAAATTTCCTGTTGGAAGTTGTATTAAAATTCAAATAACGTGGTGCTGCTTTCTTTTCGTTGTGCAACTATATATGCTTAGTTATTCAAATATGTTTATCTTTTAGTTTTTAATAGTAGAAAAACTGTCATTACTCATGATCGAGTATATGAGATACTGATTATAAACATAATTGTATTCTCAAGCGTAATTTTAATAAATTACCCTAGATTAGCTTTCATCGTGCACTACCCCTTTTCGATGTACGAAAAATGTTTTACTGGTAACTTTTTAAGCATTATTCCAAGAGTCAAATTTGAAATTTGAAACCTAGTTTAAGTCGAGTCGAAGTCGGAGTCGGAGTCGAGTCGGGGATCGAATTTTTTGTTTAATGGAGTACGTAGTCCGCATGCTCGGATCTAAACTTTTTGTTTAAGTGGAAAGTCGGATCGAGGTTCGGAGTCAAAAAATTCAATTGAATTTAAGGAGTCGGTCGGATCCGGATTCTTTACGACGGCCCTGGTTGTGGCTATGTTATGTCATATCGTAGTTGTTATGACTGTGTTCTGTTTATGGGTTTGAGATGGCCCTGATAGTTGAATTAGCGTGGGGACAGTGATTGGCAACTTTTGGTACTCCGTTATTGATTTTTACTTTTCTTCATGGGCAATTGCTTTTTGTCATTTGTGCTGTCTTTCCTGATAGGAAAACTGAAATTACTTTCTAGGTTGGTCGGGTGCTAGATTTTGTATTTTGGTGGAACAGCGCTATGTTTTAGGTTAGATAAATGCTTTGCGTTGAGCGGGGATTTCTATATTTATTGTTTTTGATTGTTGAATGTGGTTAATTATATTTATGATGAGATTGGTCATGATTTTTGTTGAACAGTGTTGAATTTGTGTTAGATGTGTTGAGTTATTTGGTTTAGGTTGTTTTTTTCTAGTGTTGCATGTGTTGATAATGAGGGATGGTGGTAATGATGAGGGTCAGGTTTTTTTTGCTGTTTTTAGTTTGGTATAATATACTGTTTCCGATAGGGGGGAATTGAAATTAGGTGAGGCATAGTATTATGCTAATGTTGATAAATCTGTGTATCTAGGTGTTTGAGCTTTTGTTTAGATGTTCTGGGCCCGCTATTTCTTGAGAGCTTGATATTTCATTTTGGAGAGTGTTTGGTTTTGATCTGCAGAATGTTTAGTGTTGTTGTTGGATTGGGATTTTGTGGCTTGTTTTTGAAGGATTCGAAGTTGGATTTGGGGTTGTAAGTTTTCCCGGGATTATCTATATTCCCAATTCGTGTTTTCGTGTTGGGCTTCTGTGAGATGGGATTTTTAAGAATTGTTTTTATTATGATTTGTTGGTACGGGGTTATTCATTCCGTTGTTGTGTATATAGTTTTGATGAGTTCGTTTTTTGGGGAATTTGCTCTTCTATTTCGTTTAGAGTGTTTATTATTTTGCATCTCGATAGATTGTTGCTGCTTTGGGAGCAAAGTGAAGTTTATGTATGTTGGGGATGTTTGTGAAATTTGGATACGTGTTTTACTATTTGTTGTTCTTTATGAGACTTTTATAATTTTCTATTTTGTTTATTGAACTGGATGGTTTGTTGCTGATTTGTGAGGTAGACATTTTGGGCTACTGAACTATGAGTTTGTGCTTGATATGGTCAACATGGTGTTAGATGTCATGTGCATGTTGTTGGTGGGGTGAGTTTCTGGTGTGGCTGGTTGTGTTGTTTAGGATGTTTCGGTTGGATTTGATGCTTGTTTCTCTTTGAACTGCTTCTTGGGCGTTGATGTTGGTGGGTGCGTTGAGTCACCTCCCATTATATAAAGCAAGATTAGGAGATTTTCTGTGGGGTTGGTTGGTTAGATTTGTGGGCGGTGTTTTGAGTGTGGTGGGGAAGTAGGTGTTTATGATTGTGTAGGTTTTTTCATTTATTCATTGTTGTGAAGAATTGTATTTTAGTGGTGTCCTTTAAGGCTGTTGTAGTTTGTAATGGTGTTTATTTATAATGAGTTGTCATAGGTTAGTAGAGTGTGATTTTGGGGGTTTGGGGTGTGAAAATGGCATAATTAGTCATAGAATTTGGTTTCTGGATAGTTATCGGGTAAATAGGCGTCTTGTATCATGGCTGTGTAGCTGTATTTTTTTTAAAGAGAGAATTCTATTTTCTCTTGTTTTGTATGTGAGTCGTTGTGTTGACTGTAAATGCTATGTTATGGTTGTTTGTGTGGTCTATATTTTGTGGGGTTACTTGTGGGGCAGAGCCGAACTAGTAGATCGAATTGAGTAAAGAACGATGTGAGATGAAATGAAAATAAGTGGAATATGTTTAATCCATTGTTGCTTATTACAGTTTTATGGACTTCTTCTTACATCTTTGTTGTTGTTTCTGCGTCACCGCTTTCAAAGTAAGCTTAGGCATATTGCCGGGAAAGTATGCCAGATAATGTAGTAGGAAGAGTAAGAAAAAATAAAGTATTGAATGTAAGAGACTTCTGGGAATGATCTCGATTTTTTCGGAAGGGAGCGGTTGCATATGTCGCTGTCGCGTAACTGCCACTTTTCTGTGTAGAGGGGTAGAAAATTCTTGAGATGCATAAATACTTGATTTGATGTTGCCTGTCGAATCTTGCAAATTGCATTTATTCCACACGCTATATATATGATATTACTATATATAATATATGTAGTATATATATTTTATATATACTATATATATATAAGTATTATCAATATATATATATATTTATATATATATAATATATTATATATATATATTTTAATTATAATATACTTTATATAATATATATATATATATACTATATATATATTATTATATATTAGTATATAATTTTATATATTTATATATATATATATATATATAGTAATATATATAGTATTATATATTATTATATATTATTTCTATTATATATAATAATAGTATATATATAAAATATATATATATTATATATATTAATAATATATATATTATATATATATATATAAATATTATTCTATACTATTATATATATATATTATTTATATATATATATTATATATATGATACTATATATATTTACATATATATATACTATATAATATATTTATATATTATATATATTATCTATAATATAATATATTATATCTATATATATTATAGTATTTATACTGACGAGAGAGTGAGGTTGTTCAAATGAGCTTCCGTAGAAAGTTATTCACGTGAGTTTCAACAAGTGTTGAGATCCCCCCTAATTCACTTGTGGATTTTTCCTTTAAATTTGTAAGTCACAAGAAAGAAAGCTAAATTTGTTCTCTTTCTAAGATAACTATTTAATATTTAAGAAGTTCTTATTTTTAAATGCCTTACGTTACTTAATCTTGCAAGTTATTAATGATATTTTACCATTTTAATATTCTTTCGGTCGCTTACAGGTGAAGAGTGAAGCGTTGACTACTAATTATAATGATCGCGAAAATAGGTATCCGGAAAACTTTCACAATTATCACTCCACAAAGCTAAATGGTCTTCATCTGTTTGCAAAACGTTTGAGTTTATGATAATTCTCAACAATTATTGAATTTTTCTTTGATTGATATGTATTCGACTTTTCATCACTGCTTGAAATTAAAAGAATATGTATTGACTCAGCAATGCTGGTAATACAAGGTTAAAAGGCTTGTTGCCACAGATTCTGTTTCTGAGATCTTTTGTGTTTGCTATGAAATTTTATTTTAAGCATCCTGCATCAGTTCATCACCTAGACGTTCCAAATAGATCCTAACTCTCTGTGAAATATCCAGTAGTGTTTTTTGTGGAGAGTTGTCCCAAGAAAACAGATTGGCATATCAACTGTACCTCAAATCACGAAAATAATGAATTTTATCGCGATGAGTAACCAGCCATTCACAGTCACAGGAGAGAAGGGATTCATAGAACTTATTGCCCCATCTTCATACCACAATATTCTATTCCTTATAAAAAATATTCGTATCAGTAAAGAAAAATGTTATGCAAACTTCGTTACAGGAAAATTGCAGATCAGCAGTATTCGAGAAGTTATCTAAGGCTGATCAGAAATTCACATAACTTTCCTACACGCATATTACTCATGCACGAGCTTAAATAATTCAATTTTATCAAGCTCAGTTCTATTTATTTAACTGAGCAAATACTATAGTAGTGCTTCCAAAGTGCGAGTTGGATCAGTATATCACGGGTCGCTTGTAACTGCACATTTGTATAGGATGTTCTTATATCGCCTCCGCGGTTCTCTCTATCTCTGGAATTAAAATTGCACTAGCGAGTTTGAAATATCTTACGCCATGTAATTTAATCTGGTGAATAATTCTCACCTATCAAAATAATCATCATTTGATCCTTCGACGAAGGGAGCATATCACACATCGAAACTCTGGAACTGAATTTAGCACGCGAGACATCATGTTTCTTTCTTGTTTTTTCAATAAAACTTCAATTTAATTAACACGATGCCTTTATTTTCTGCAAAGAACAGTGTGAAATTTTAATTAAGAAAAAGTAGGAACTCACTTTGTAACACATTTCCAATCATTCCAGTTATTGAGTCATACTAATTAAACGTTGTAATAGAGAGAGAAGATAATCTGAAGTCCCCACATCCTTCTTTTTAACACATAATTGCGCACAATTCAAGAATGTTAATACAAGTGGGAGAATACACAATATTTGCATGTTACTAGAAACGAGATTGAAGATGTCTGGACGACTCTCTGCAAAGTTTATATATCGATCGAACAATCACCTCATTTAATCGATCTTTGCTAAATATATGCATGGCAAAATACTTAAAAAAATTCTAAAGAGTTTTGCAACCATTTCTAATGGTTCCGGAAACTATAAGGCAAAATCAAATTATATTCAATCAATTTTCTACATATTTGAGCTCTCCACCTATTACTCCTCAACTCCTGAGGGATGACAGCAGAGATAAAAGAAGAGACTGAAGAAGGGCAATTAGAGTTTTAGATTTTATGAATAAAGAGAAAGAGAACAGAATTGTCAGAATAATTCTAATTGATTAATTTCTTAAAAATACTGATTAGCTACGACCCATAGATACTAACTGACTTTATTTCTAATGAAATAAGAATATGAGTACGAAAACTCGGATTCTTGAAAGCCAAATATATGCATAATAATGAAGCTAGATATGCTCACAGCCTGATCACACTTGTATAAGATAAGCAGATCAGAAGCAAGGTTCAGAATGTACAATTTCTTATTACTGCGATGAGTCATTTTCAGAACTCGGCATTATCTTACAATAAATTCATAGATTGTGCGCCAAGGACCCTGACACATTTAGAAACAACAACGAAGGGAAAGAAAGTGGAATTTGCAGATATTGGTTGCGGATATGGAGGACTTTTAGGTAAGTTATTTTAATAAGTATTTAGTAGTTATTTTAATGTGTGTGTGGTCGCAATAGCTAGAGACTTAAGTTATGATAAAAAGGAAAAAGAAAAATCAGATAGGTCTCTATACCAAAGGTGAGAATTCCTTAATATGTAATATGTGAGCATCTATTTTTTCTTATCCAGCAAAAATTCTACACTTTCTAATCCCTGAAGGAAAAAGAAAGATATTTCCCTTAATTGCGAAAGGAGTGATCCAATAGCTAACACTTACCAAATATGGCAGTACTACGTCACTAATCATTACTGCCTCCTTTTCCAGTCTCTTACATAATATTAGAGAAATTTAAATATTTAACATTTCATGAGTAACAATACTTTTACGGGCCAAAATAGTTTAAAAAATAAATGCCCCAATACTGGTGAACAGTTTTTTCTTTTACTTATCACTACAACATTCAGAAGATTATATTTATCCAAAAGCTCTGTTTAACCGGAAGTAACTCGTCTCTGGTCTCCCAGGCCCGGACATTCCTGATAAATTTCGCCGGCCGGAAGCGGAAAATGATCAAATTCTGGGCACCGGAATATATTTCACGCTGCGCATCATATCAGCCTAATGTGTCATCCGGTACACCTCTAATATATTATTTAATATAATCATTACCTTTTTTCTTGATATGACCTAAATATATATATATATTATATACGCTAGCTACGACTCTTCATTTAAAAGCACAGAGAATCTTGTAAACTTTTATCACCGGCCTTTAGGGTGCCTCGCTTAACTGGTCGGCGAGGTTCGTTTGTTGTGTAAGTTGTATATTTTTCTGTTAAAAATTTTTGTTTTATGACCGAAAATTTTCTAAGTTAAGAAAAGTCAAGTTTTAAAGTTAAATTTTGTTTTAAGAAATATTTAAGCAAATAAGTAAAAAAGAAAATAATAATAAAATCAGTACCTTTATATGTAAATATGCTAATGCAATCACAATTTAAGTTTAATAAAACCAATATATTAACTGTCTCATTAGTATAAATATATAATCATTTTTATACGATGTATATGTAAAACATAGAGACGCTATATTATAATATACCTAATAAATAAATATTAATTTTAAAAATATTTTATGTAAATGTAGCTGAAATTAAAGTTTTTTTGTTTTAAACAATATATTTATATATATATATGGGTAAACATATCCGAAAACGAACGATAATCTGAAAAAATAATCGATATCTGATAGGATTAATGTTTTCCAAACTATTACCAGAATTTTTTTAAACTTTGAGAGACTGATCATTTAATTTTTATTATTTTTCTTCATTATCTTTTTTTAGAATCTATACTGTGATTTTTATAAAAAAAAATCTGTTTAGAGGCTCTTATTGTAAACAATTAACAAAATTTGAACGCATTTTGGTATATTTTTGATAGGTACAGAATTAGGCCTATAATACATGGAGCCGCACCTAGTCTACAACTTTATTACCAAGATATTTTACACTTTAGCATATTAGCCAATGTCCACATACAATTTTATATACAACACAAAAAGAAAATAATAAACAATTAAACGATCCAATGGGCGAAAATAGTATTGAATTTTGGAATAGACTATTGATCCAAGGCAGGAGTACGGACTTTGAAATTCAAACATGGCTAGGTTAAATTGAATCAACAATATATTTAATTAGCAAATAAGTGGTGGATATCTATATTAATATGCATACAGGAGTTCACACAGACGTTCTTAACATAAAACTCGTCGTGATTTTCTGACTAAAATTACAATTAAAAACATAATATTTATAAATGGTCTCGAAAACGAGTAAGCCCTAACTTATTACTCCTGAAACGATAAAACTATAAAAGCGAGAGCAAGCTAGATGAGGTGATTTATTTTTTAGATATCACTCAATATAGACGTTAGTTACCCGATATGTTTTATGAGAGAGAGAAGTAAACCACACAATAAGTACGACACATGCTTAAGCATTTGAATATTAAAGTTATTTATATATATATATCTAAGTATTATGTTAAATCATGATGAAAGAACAATACTAAAGAAAGCAATTGCGTGAATTTTTTATTCTATCGGCAATTGGTGACTCTATTAGGTATTAAAATTTGCCAAGAGATTAATTTTGGATGAGCATTGAATAATTTCTATAAAATCGTTTTCACATATTTTACTTGAATTGAATATATGACTGAGTTCTGGTTAATTGGTATATCTCTATTGATATTTAGAATGTAGTATTATTAAATGGAAATTAGAAACCGCTACTTATGTTGTCTATTCATCCAAATAAATTATCAGATGAAGAAACAGGTGCTCCATCACATATAACGCTGGTAGAACACTACTAATTTTACACTCCAAAGCTCTCATAATACGTATCAATAGCATAAGTCTGTACATTGTTCTTCTTGTTACTCATACCAGAGTATGATACATTTAGTCAGAAATCACCCTACATCCAAGTATATACCCGTATATAAATAATAACTTATCCACCTATACAGTCCTCAGAATGGGCGAGTAATATGTTTTTATTCACAAAATGCTATTGGTGTAAATATTTATTCGCATGACTTTTACTACTCGTATATATTATATTGAATTCCCTTTGTCGTATCGTCTGCCTATACTGCTTATCAAGAGGTTTGTCTAAAATTTATCTTTTCTAAGATATCAATGTTGAAGAAATCATCCAAATACATGGTCAAAGGTTCTCATTAACAGACTTTACTAAGAATTCTTTGGCAAATATTTACTGCTAATTGTTGTTAAAACCATGTTTTATTAAAGGTTTTCAAATCATCATTATACCTTTTTATTGCATTATGCACAACTGTATTAATTTTTTGTTGGAACTCCAATGACTGTGGTAATTAATGAATTATAATTATTAATTATATAAATAATGTTATTAGGCTTCTATGTGCTCTTGTCTTTTATCTTGCATTAATAATCCATATAAATTTCATCTGGAGAGGGGTTGCTGATAGCAGACTGGTTGTATTCACTTGCATGTAAATATCAATCTATTATTATAGATTGATTTTCAATTGATGGAATAGCCGTGTTATTGTTGTCGTCTATCTTAAGCTAGGTGTGGAGTCAGAGTCGTCGGAGTGGTTTTTTTGAAGAGAGTGGATTCGGAGTGGAGTACTTTTGAAGAGGGTGAGAGTGGGTCGGGTCGGAGAGGTCGTTAGATCGGTAATTTCAGGTGGAGCGGAGTCGGAAATTCGAGTCGGAGTCGGAGTCGTAACTTTAAAGATAAATAGAGTTAGAGAGACAGGAAAAATTTTGAACTGACGAGTTTCGATTATGACTTTTTTTTGATGAGTGACTTTATCATTCTACAAGTTCCTGATTGTGACTTCACTAGCACAATTGAGATCATAGTCCAAACTTCGAAGTTTTTTAACCTATACCTTTTGATTTATTTGGATATATTCTAATAAATTCCAACCTTCACTTAATTATACTATCTTATTTTGCAGAAAGTTGTCGAGGTTTCTCTCCATTGACAATGATATTCTCTGCTCTGTTATGTTGAATACTATCTACAGGGTAAGCTTAACTGAAATCACAACTAAAAGTATAATATAAACTAAATCTTCTACATTTGTAAACGTGGCACATTTGTATTAAAGGAAGGATTGCAAAAGAAGTTTCAAGAAAGGGATACATCTGAAAAAATATTAAAAGGTGATGAACTAAGCTAGCCTCATACTACTTTTCTCAGTTATATTACTTCAGAAAGCTCAAATGATGAGTATGAAAAGCTTCTGCTATTGAAGAGCATAGTCGAAAGCGTCGACTGGTTCAAGAAAAGTTCAAGTTCCTTCCTCATCCTTGCCGTTTCCTCGGACAATTCTGAGCAAGAATTTCTTTGCTGCACTGAAAGAGTTGAAAAATTGATATAACTTCCGAAGCTTAAATAGAGGGCCGATCGAAAAGCATCCAGATCAATTATCAAGAAGTCATGCATGCTTGCTACTGCTCTAATCCTCAACGCCAAGTTATGCATATGGCGTTTTTTTTGCCCTTTGCATTATAAAATCCTGGGTAAGGAAGGACATATCGTTGCTTGATCTAATTTTAAGAAAACAATTCTATTAGGAGGAATATAAGGTTGGTGTAATAATACCAAGGCAGTTTATTATATATATATATATATTTTATTATATTTTTTTAATTTATATTTTTTATATATATAATATATTATATATATATATATATATATATATATTATATTATATATATATATATATATTATATGGAAAAAAAAGCTATATTTAAAGTTAAAACCAGGAAAGACCTCTCTGACCCTTCATCATATCATCCCATTTCTCATTATCAACACTATGCAAACTACTCAAAAAAACCATACTAACAAAAAACTCCACAAATCATCAAACACAATTCCACACGTTTCACTCAACTACTACCGCACTCATAAACATTATTCAACCCACAATCACGCGCTAAACTCAAAATCCACTACAACACTATCATAGCTCGCATCCACGCATTCGATACAGTCCTAAACATAACTGTATCCAGTCATATCACAACACTCTACACTCACTCTCTAAAGATAAATGGATTTTCAATTTTTTAATATAGGTATGAAATAAAACACAAATATAAACAAACATATAACAAAATCCAGAAACAGCACAACACAAATAAGGAGTACCATATCACCACAGGCGCCTATATATACATGATCCCTTCACACTATTTCCACTTCTCAAGAGCGGATCTCCCTCAACAGAACACACAATCAAAACAACCTTATAATACGATGAACAATTACATATAAGTACCACTTATCACACCAGAACTAAACACTGGAGCCTACCAGAACACAATCATATATAAACACAAATTCAAAATGCTAACAAGATAAAAACAGAATGTCCGCCTCACCAAACAAATCATCAATTACATCTTTAAATCATCATCACGACCGCCAACTCGGACCACAATCACCCTCCAAGCTATTAAACACTCCATTGCCATACCCTTCAACAATAATCTAAATCCTCGGTAACACTTGACTACTCATACTCCATCGTCACATTTTATATACTATTACGCACTTACCTGCAGATAAACTGAATATAATAAGACAGCTGAACAGACTTTTTACTACGCATTCCACACCATAATTTACAAGCATACTTTACCGAGTCTAAACTATAAATCTCGCCCAATTGCACCGCACTATCTTGAATATAACAACAATAATAGAAACAAAACGAATACCATAACAAAGCACTAAGAACCCGTAATACAGGTGCGTCTACATAACAACACCTACCGAAGAACCAAAATACTACCATCAAACACACAACTGGGCATGATATGTACACAATTCTTTGCAAAAACTCAAACACCCCAACACCCATGCCATCATTGCCTGGTGGGGCCTAACCTATCACCCAGACTCAACCAATCTCTTTATTCGCCAGCCTAAATATACAAACAAATCTGAACAACATTCCACCTTTCAAGAAGCAACACATCATATACCAAACAAAATTCCACACGACACTAACAGAAACTACCTTAATATGCGGACCAAAAACAACATTTTAAAAAACAAAACGCCGCACGCAGAAATAGCAACAGAATTCCAATTCACTTACCACGAACCATAGTTTATCCTTATGGCCAATAGTTAAAAGAATGCGGCCACTACTCAACTTACCATATTAACACAACATAGATGAACTCAACCACCACTCACAAACATCATGTCGAAACTGTAATACGCAGATCCCGGAAGGACACATATCGCTTTTTTTATCTCTGTCTATTTCAACACTATTAACTCAGAAAAATCTTGTATATTTTCATCCTGGAAGATCTCTGGAGGAAGCCGGTTGTGTCGGCGGGGGTAATTTGGAACGCTAGGTATGGCTCCCCCCAATGATGGGTGGTCAGGGTGAGAAGGTGTATATATATATAATATAAATATTATTATATATATAGTATATATATAATATATAATATATTATAATATATAAATATATTATTATATATATAATATATATATATATATATTATATATATATATATAATATATATATTAATATATATATATTAAGTAATCACATCACCCACACATTATCCTCCCAAGACTATTGGGTTAAGGTGCAATAATCATAGACTGGACAGAAAGGTAGTAGAAGAATATGACAGCAAGTTGAAAGAAAGCCCAGCCTTACCACCTATATATATACTCATTTGTAACACCTTTTAGTGAGAACTCGTTACGCAGATCCGAAAATCCATTCCCATGAAGCTTTCAGCGGGACGTGACGGATCCTACACTCTATGGCAAATCTCGGTTCAATGTATAGGGTTTATCCCTTGGCCCAGGTGGGCCACAAAACCCCGCCATTCACTCCTATTATGCACCTTTTTTTCTCGCTCTGCCAAACTCAACATTCCTCTCCTCCAGGCATTTCCTTCCCACTGACTCAATCCCACTTTTTCTTCGGTCTCCCAGCCGGTATCGATTCCCAGCTCTGCTCACAACATATACATCCGTATTAACCAACTAACTATCATACCATACCTTTCCAATGATCAAACATCTCAACGACGCTTTTATTTATCTTCTCACTTAACCCTTTTCTTCACATCACACAACTCTAATATGCTATTCCTCATTTTATCAATTATTCTCACACCTAACACGCCTTTAAGATTGTAAGAAAAATGTCCATCTGAACACATTGTACTTTAGATCTATACCTCTCTTATTCCAGAACATAGTCTCACTACTATGCATTTACACATGTAACAAACATGCCCTCATGTCAACCCTAGAGTACACCTAAGACTTATAGTACCCTTTTATACATCACCTAAGGATTATTTATAATTGTAATAAAACACACCACCTTCCTGCCCATTCTAACACTTCTAGCTACTTAAACACTCTGTCGATCACCACCGTTCCTTTTTCATCAACAGCAATATAATCCTAATATTATAATAAATTATTTAATATAAATATTATAATATATTAATATATATATAATAAATAATATACTAGTAAATATATATATATATATACTATATATATATTATTATATTAATATTTAATATTATATATATATACTAATATAATATATATATTATATTTATAAATATATATATATATATATATATATATATATACATACTATATATTATATATATATATAATATTATTAGTGTATTGATGTGTATTAATTATAATATATATATAATAATAATATGGATATATTATTATATAATATATAATATAATATGATACTATAATTAAATATATAATATATAGTATATATATAATATATATATTATATATTATATATTTGTAATTTAATTAAACTAAAGGAAGTTAAAATAAAACTAAATCCACGATATCTTTTTTAAGTATTATTTGAATTATAATATTTGAAGAATTTGAAGCGTGTATTTCGATAAAGATGCACCATAATAATATATATAAAAAAATTGGATTCCTATCTTTTTACTTAGTAAAAAGTGTTCACTGTAGTTAGTAGTTACCTGTTGGTAAATAGCTTAAAATTGGTGATGATGAATTAAATGCATTGTTATGGATCGTAACACATCATGGAATGATGTTTTATATCATATGTAAATTGATGGTCAATAACGGGTTTGCGTGATCGCCGTGACATGTGTCCTTTAGGTTAGTAGGATAAGTTAGCAGAGAATGTTTCACATTATCTTTTTAATTTTATTGAAAATGGAATGATAAATTAATTATGAGTTAGTCCCTAAAATATTCGCCTGGATAAGTCTGCTGGACTTAATTCCATGACCTTCCGTATCCTCTTCCCAACTCTTCCTCTGAGTTTTCCTATC
>JABUQX010055308.1:0-2500 GCA_015478945.1 Trachelipus rathkii
TCCCTGGTGTACTGCGCGTTGGCTTTACATTCTCTTCCACATCTCGATAATTTACAGCCGTGTTTTTCCCGAAAAAATTCTGTCGTACGGGGTCGCATACAATCTGCCTTCCTACTTTGGCGCCTCTATGGGCTCCGCTAATCCGTGTGGAGCTGACGGCGAGGCTTCTGAGTCTGTCTGCTCGACTGAGCGCCTCATGTTACGCCTTCCTAACATTCACTTCCTCAAAGCTAATTGTCTCTCTCTCTCTCTCTCTCTCTCTTCTCTCAGTAATTCCGAAGTCACTTGGAACTCTCTATGCGAAAGGCTATTCATTCAACTACAAGACTTCTGGTGTGCAGTCTAAACTAGACTTATGGGTTGGTGCCATAGTATAGGTCTGACCTTTCAGTAGCTAAGCTCCTGTCTATATTGAACATTTCAGTCACCGAAGGTCTGAGATAGCACGGGAGGCATTTTCATTCCTCTCCGATGGAAACAGCGCGGTGTAGGCAAGGGGATCCCATATCTCTAGCGGAGGGAGCATGTCAGCTCATGTGCCTCACTCGTGTTCATCTGTATTTCAGGTTCTCAGTTCATCTTCTTGACATCTCATATAGAGGCGTCTGTCCACACATACCCTTTCTTAATTGGCCCCATTTTGCTCGGGTTGTTGGCTTCATCTTCGCTTTTCCTCTGACCTTTCCTCAGCGAGCCATGCACTATGATTTTTTATTCTTGCCCTATCTCAAGAGCTTGTGGTCTTCATCCGCCTCCTGCTTCCTCTGCAACTCGCTCGGTGTGTATCCTGCCAGTCTTTGACCAAAGTCGTAGGCTCAGTCTCGCACACAGGTGGGCAGTTGTGGGATAATCTTTTCTGCTATCGGGTATGGCGGAGGTCCATAGCGAGCTCTATATCGGGCGTTCAGTCACCACATGCTTTTTTCTTCAATATGATTCGCCACAGACGGAGGGAGGGATGGAGGCTTTTCAGCTCTGGTTTCTGGACTCAGTCGTATCCAGCACCCTTCACGCACGTATTTGTCTATGAATAGAATCAGTACCATGCACCTGTGGCGGGTAACTATACGCATCTTTCCCGCTCGATTCTCGAAGCGTCTTTCAGGCGTTGCTTGATCGATCAACCCCCGAAACCCTTTGGTCTCTGCTTGTTGCCTGCGCAGAGGCACAACATTGACGTATGTTTGGGGTTCCCTCCCATGTTGGTTTTCATGGAAACTAAACGGGTCGATTGGGAAGCGAAAGCAGGCGGTCTAACCACCGGGTTGTTCGAAGTGCCGAATACCTACTCCTGCTGTCCGCGCTGGGTCCAATTTCTCTGCTACAGATTTCTCCATCTCAATACGTCGGTTTCTCTCTGGCTGGCAAACATGTTGAGCGGAGGATGCTCGTGGCGCAAACTGCGTAACGTCAAACCCGTCATTGGCCTGTGGTCTTCATCTAGTAGGAGGAGTCACCTCCTGGAGGTGGGTTCTGGCTCGATTGCGTCTGGGGGTCTACCAATCTCACCATGGATTTTTTATGTCGGCAGGGGGATCGCCGCCGACTTGGGCCCATTTTGGCTCCTCCAACTTGTTCCCCTCTCAGTCGTTCAGCACTCTCTCGCTCGCGCGCTCTCGCGCAGGTCACTCCTCGGTCCCCTTTAATCATGCATGTTTTTCCTGATGTTCTCACTATAACACCTCTTCAGCATGGCGCTTCAAGTCATATCTTCTCGCGAACCAATCTCGCTTTCGTAGTGATCGTTTTTTGACTTCCTCTTTGAACTGAACATCTTGTATAAGATCTAACCATCTCAAACCTTCGTTTTGCCTATTTCGTTAGGTAGACGATTTTACTGTCGTTATTTACTTACACGGTATACTCGGCGCATTTTTTTGTGTACGCGTAAAAGCCTGTGGCATCCACTCAGAAAAAAATTATTGTAGTTATTAATTTGTATTAATTATTATTATATTATTATCTATTATTATTATAGGCTCTCTTGTTTTACACTGAAAACCACTATCATCTTTGTCGCGTTGCTAGCTCTCGTGATCACAGTATAGATCGACTTGTTCTCTCGGTCTCTGTGAAAGGCCATAGATTCACGAAGTTGCAAACGAATCGAAAGAGCTTTCCTACAATATTTTACAACACTTGGTCTAATTGAAAGACAGATATTAGTTTTATTATTTTTAGTAATAATTTGTTATTATTATTATTTGTAATATAATATATTTATTCTTCATTATTATTGTTATTATTATTATTTTATCTGCTGTCACTTATTATTGCTCGTTTTTCGTGCTATTTAAAAATAATTCATAGCATGAATAAGGATGCGAACACATTCCTTTATTTTGTATTTCGTACGTGTTGATATATTCCTCTGTATTGATTTCAGTCATTGTGTATTTACGTTTCGGGCCCCTTCGTCCTCCCTCTCTCCTCTCTCCATTAATAATATGCAAAAAATAGAGTTTCTAAAGTTTTGAAAAACGTTTTAACAGCTTCTTAA
>JABUQX010055308.1:7500-22840 GCA_015478945.1 Trachelipus rathkii
GTGAAGTCGTGTGTACTTGTTCTTCTCGTGTCTTTTTTTTTTTTTTAAATGAATTAATTTAACTTTTTTAAGTTTTTTAAAAGTTCTTTTAAGTTTTTATCAGAATTTCATTTTTTACCGCTTATGGCATTTTTGTTTTATTATTTTGATTGTTTGCAACGTGATTTTAATGTTTACTTTTTGTGATTGAAACTTTTACCATCCTGGAATCTTAAGCTAAGTTTTAGTTTGATATTTATATTCTTTTAAACATTATTTAACATATTATAGGATTTTAGTTTTTGTGTTTCTTTTAATTAATATTGGATAACGTAAAGTTTATTTTTAGGTTTTAAATAAATATCCCAAGTTTACCATCACCTTGGGATACTTTTATTTTATTTTTTTCTAACATTAGTTTTAGTTATACTTTTAGTACACGATCGCTTGTGTGTTTGTGTGTGTGTGTGTTGTTCGTGTTTTGTGTGTGTGTGTGTAGATTGAGTAAACGTGCAAATTTTTAAACATTTATTTAACATATAAAATTTTGTTTTTGCTGTTTCTTTTATTGACATGGAAAATCGTAAAAGTTTTTTTTAGGTTTTACTAACTATCCCAAGTTTACCATCACCTTGGGATAACTTTTTCTTTTTTTCTAACATTGGGTTTTAGTTATATCTGTTTAGTAATGAATCGCTTGTGTGTGTTGTGTGTGTGTGTGTGTGTGTGTGTGTGTCGAGTGTGTGTGAATATTGAGTAAACGTGTAAATTTTTAAACTATTAGAAGCTTGTGTGCGTTTGTTTGTGCGAGCGGGCTGATCGAATGAAAAGGGTCGAAGTAGCATGTGGGGTGGGGCGCAAGGCCGGGGGTTTTCCTATTGACTTTGCAACGTTCGCGGCCTGCGTGCTAATCACAAATCTGTGGAATATCACCTTTCTAACTCTCAACCTAACATTTTATTATTGTCTGAGACCAAGCTGGCCAGGGATTCTTTTTCTCACAATAAACTTAACATATTCTAACTATACTTTTTCTATAATTTCCGTCCTAAATGGTGGTGTCTGTGCCTATATAAACATAAACACTCCTGTAACGCGTCTCGGAGAATCTGAATCTCCTAATTTCGATGTTCTGTGGCTAAAAATTTTTTCTCCCTACTACTATCATAATCTTGTGTTTCTGCTACTGCTCCCCTAATGGAACAGATTTTCAAATTTTTTTGACTATCTTACTACTTCTCATGAGACTGTTCCTTCTTCCATCTAAATGCTGAGATCCTCTATTAAGGGGATTGCAACGTACACCACACTGAGTGGTTTGGCTCCTCTCACACTGATGCAGGCGGGAGGAAGGCCAAACATTCAGTATTCTCATCGATCTGGAACACACAGTTAATTAAGGAACCTACACTATTCCAGATCGTCCAAACCAATTCTTGAATACGCTTGACTTATGTTTCGTTTCAACACTACTCCTTCTCGTTTTAAATACACCATTTCTCCTCTTATTGGTAACTTGACCACAATATTGTAGCTCTTAATTATAACACTTTCTCTCCAGCAGCTCCACCAATGCCCTAAACGTGAATTTTCTGGCACTTTATCGGGCTAATTGGGGGGAATTGCGTTGTTTTTTGGCTTAACTAATCTTGGAAATGGAATCTTGCTTTGACTCGGGGGATGCTCGGTCACCGCTGAAATTATGGGGGTCGCAGTTGTTGATGTGATGACAGGTTCATTCCATCTTCAACTAAATCTTTTTTTTTACTAAAATTCATGATTTACTGACTCTTGTTTTTGTGCGTTTAAGGTAAAGACAATTGCGTATGGGCATGGAAAAACTCTATTTCATCTATTACTATTTTCAATTTATTCAGCTCAGAATCGTTGCAGGGATATTATTAGACGGCTAAGTGTACTTTCACTAAAATAAAGTGCGCCAACCTGCTTGGTTCTTCTACAGATAAAAAATTTCTGGCCCCTTGCCAAAAATATCTCTAACAACTTTTCTAAATCTGCCTTTCCTCCCCTTATTCCGCTCTGACGGTTCTGTTGCTAACTCTCCCTTCTTGAAAGGCCAATCTCTTCGGCCTCCTTTTTTCATCTATTTCTACCCTGGACCAACTCTGAATCCTTCTCCTACTATTTCTTCCACATCTCAAGTTTCCCATGTCTTTACCTGTGATTACACATGATCGTCGAATACATGGGATCCTGATATCTATGAACGTCAGGAAGGCTAGTGGCCGGATGGCATTCCTCCCAGTGTTTTTAAGAGATTGTTCATCTGAGCTGGCGCCCGTCCTTCTTTCATCTCTACTCTCTATGTCTTAATCCTAATACTTTCCCTCAGTGTTGGAGGCGCGCATATGTCCTCCAACCGATCCCGGAAAAAGGTAGCCGTTCTTGAACCTTCTAACTATCGCCCTATAGCTCTCACTTATATTCTGTCTAAAATCTTTCAAACACTCCTTAACCTCATTTCCTGGATCACCTGGAGATCTCATTCCTTCTTTCAGATAATCTAGTATGGCTTTTGACACCTTAGAAGCCAACTGGTGACATACTTTCCTATCTAACTGCTTTATGTCTTCTGCCCTTAGGGACCATGGGGAGGTCTTGCGTGTGGCGCTTGCAATATCCAAAGCTTTTGACGGGTTTGGCACGCGTCAACTGCTCTCTAAGCTCCCTTCCTTTGAGTTTTCCTACTTCTTCTTTGCTTACTCTTGTCTAGTTTTCCTTCAGATCGCTCCATATCGGCACTTGTTGATGGAGCGACCTCTTCCTCCTTTCCTGTTAATTGTGGTGTTCCGCAGCGTTCCGTTCTATCTCAATACTTTATTTCCTACTTTTTCAATCAAACGATCTCCTCAGCTGTACTTCCCACTCTGTTCACTCGATTCTTATGCCGATGACTCACCTCTCCACTCTTCTACTCACTTCAAATCTGCTCCCTCTTTGCTTCTAGAGTTGCCTCTCGTCCTCAGCTTTCTTCCGATTTTATCCTTGTCGATCTGGATGGGATTTCCCGGTGGGGTCACCGCAACCTTGTAAATTAACTCTTTAAAAACTCCAACTTCTTTACATCTCCCTCTCTCAAAGACACCTCTCAACTTTCCTATTTCCTTGACGGCTCTAACGTCTCTCCTGTGAATAACATTAACCATTCTGGTCTTAACATAGAACAATAAATTGTCCTTGGAAACCTCAATATTTTCCATGTTGCTAGTGGCCTCAAAAGAACACTGGGAGTTTCTGTTCAGGTTGCGGGAATTTTTTCCTCTGCACAGCTTGCTCCAGTTATATAAGGGCCTTATTCGCCCTTGTATGGAGTACTGTTCTCTCATTTGGGGGGGCTCCGGCTCCATCCTTCTATTGGATAAAGCTTGAGCCTAATGCTAAGAGACTAATAAACTGTCCCCTACTTTCAAACTCTTCCTTGACCCTCTATCTCTGCGACGTGACGTTGGCGCACTATCTCTTTTCTATAGGTACTACAGCGGTAGATGCTTCAGGGGAGTTGGCCGCTCGTATTCCACCTCCATTGCGTCGCCCTCGCAATACAAGGGGTGGCCCATGCTCTCGCATGAATTTTGCGTGAGTATTGAGAACCCCAGACTTGTTCGTTGTGGTGCCTCTTTCTTTCCAGCTACTTCTGGTCTGGAACTTCTTGCCTTCTTCTGTTTTTTCCAACCTATATTTAATCTTCCTCTCTTTAAAGCCCACGTCTGCGCTCACCTGAGAGATTTGCCTTAGGCTGGGGATTGGGTGGGGTTTTCCTTGTTTTTATTTTCTGCCCCCTCCTTGAAAAGGGCTCGCCCGTGAGTGGTGGTTAACTGTAAAAAAAAAAAAAAAAAAAAAACCAATCATGCCTTTCGCTAATCACTATCCAACCACAGGTAGTTTTATATGCCAACCTTATTATTCATTACTAAAGGTACGTTTCAAAATTTTTCATACTTATTTTATTACACTTTTATCATATGCTATGCTTGTGCTATTAATTAAACAAACGTCAGCTCTGAGAACTGGTGGAAGGTTAAAGTTGTTAGCGCTAAGGAAGGTGACTCAATCGTTAAACAAGGTGACTCAATCGCTGAGCACAGGTGACTCAGTGGTGGTCTTTTATCATTAGAATAAGAGTAGAAAAAAAATTTATCAATTTTTTCTTCATCCAAGAAGAAATTCATCATATGAGTTACAATAAAACCGTAAAATCAGAGATTTTTTTCCTTTCTTCCCTCACATAGTTTTAAGAGTTTCAATATCAATTGCAACTCTGATCAAATCTTTTTCCTGTTAACAGTTTTGATTTATTTTGAGGATTAAATTTACGCACAAGATCAAACTCTCCTTCACAATTAATGTGTTTTGTATCATTTATACCATATTGTTCCATCCCGTGGGTGAATCATGATTCACTTTCAATTTTGGTTATTGAAAATTTTCCTAGTTTAATGATAAGTCATGATTATTTGGAGATTTTCTTGGTTTGATGGTAAGTCATGACTAAAAAGGTACACAACCTCAAATAAGCACTTATTTCAAGTACATGTAGATGGAAATATCTGCAACATCCCTAATATATATATATATATATATATATATATATATATATATATTATAATTTATATATATATTACATATATATATATTATATATTTATATATATATATTATATATATAATATATTATATAATTATATATATAAAATATATATATATATATATATCCGCGAGAAACCTTTTAAATACATGTAAATTTTATCTACTCAATCAAAATATTAATAATTATTATTATATTATTATTTATATGCGGTATATATGATCGGGTTCTAAAAGCTAAATCTAATTATTATTATTTATTATTATTATTATTATTATTATTATTATTATTATTATTATTATTATTATTATTATTATTATTATTATTATTGTTATTATTATTATTATTGAACTTTGAGTAGGGAATTCCGTAGACGTTCCTGTTTTCCAGTTTATTTATTTGTCTTCTGCGAAGAAGAAAATATATATTTTATTGTATCGCTTCCTTTTCTCCTTTCTTCCTTACATTTCAACTTCCTATTTCCAATTTTATATTTTCTGCATTGCAATACACCCGAATTTTTAATAGGAGGTAAAAAAAATAAAAAGGAAAAAAAAGAAAGCAAAAAAGGGCTAACTAACGTAAAAAGAAGGAAATAATATATCTTTGGAGGAGGACAGCTATTTTCAAGTTGATAGCTTAGGAGTTGCCATCCAATCGTCTTTAAAGACAGTTATCGCATTTATCGCATATTTATCTACTTGCGATAAAAAAACATTTACGTCCGAAGCGATAACTACATTTACAAAAGTTACCTACACAGTATACCTATACTCAACGGTAGTGTAGGTATTTATCGAAATTTGCAGAAGCTGACAGAATCAAGCCTGTACTGTTTTCTAAGCCAGGTTGATGTTAGAAAAACAATAATACGAGCGTGAGAAGAACCGCTTAAGCTTTGGCACATTAATACCCAATTATTAAGTTAGTGTCAGCGCTCCTCGTAGTCCCGTAGCAAAGCGCGAGTTACTCTAAAACATGATTATATGCTAATGGTTTTTTGCCATTGACTCATATGTGACTCAGCAGACATCATAATTGTACTATACATATTTCGAATTAGATGTGCAGTGCCACATTAATATAGATAGTTATTATACATTTTGTATTGTGAAATTTAAGAAATAAATAAATTATTTTTTAAGGTATATATTATATATATATATATTATACTATATATAAAAAAATACTCGACTTATTAATCGTTTTAAACCGTCAGCAATAGTGAGTGTGCTTCAAATATTTTTGTCTTTTAATCAATATTTTTTTATTATATGATATATATATATATATATTTATAGTGATTTAAATTACTTGCATTATTATAGTGTAGTTATAAGACCAATCATGATACTATATATATATATATATATAATTTATGGAGCGATTAAAAAATTCATTCCGTATTATTATATTATATATTTTAATTATTCCCTAGTATATAACTTCCTCCTTAATATACTCATTATTAATTTATTAAAAGATTTAATTTAGTTAAATATTAATAAATTATAGTTAATATTTAATTTTGGATCTCCTTATTAGTTAGAAATTATTATAATATTTGTTCAGTTTATTATATTAAAATAAAACCCTCCTATGTAAAAATAATTATAAAGTAATTAACAGTGTAATTACTGTAATGATATCAAATATACAGTGCTATGTCCTCATCTTACAGAAAATTTTAATTTAGTTACCCCATAAAATTAGAAAAGGAGTAATCTATTTTTTTAATTATAGATTTTTGACAAAAAAGTATCATATGACAATAAAAATACAAATATATTAAATCAAAAAAGGATTGAATTTTAAAACTGTTGTCATATTCAGATATTTTTCGTAAGTTAATTTGGTGAATATTTACTTAGCAACTTAATTATTATATGATTATCATTATTTTCTCTTCGAGATAGTCTTAAAGAGTATTTTTTTGGAGGTGTTTCACTCCACACTTCTCGAAACAAAAAATAAGAATAATGAGTTGATAGTTACGACCCGGCAGATGATGGTGCGTTATCACTTTGAAATGATTTAATTATACAAAGAAAACCAAAAGATTATTATTTATGCTGGATGGACAAAAATAGGAAAATGTGCAAATCATTTAAAAGAAGAACAATAATGTGTCTAAGGTAAGGAGATGTTGTTAGTATTACCGATATTTGTGAAAACATTTAATGCAAATTGCTCTCAGTAAATTCAGAATAACTATCGGTCAAAACAAAAATCAACGTTTTTATTCAATGATTACTTCAATTAGCTACGTTAAGTGTATCAAAATATAATATTGTATAAATGTATTTTCATTCTTATTTTTATAATTATTACCACTCATTAAAATTTATAAAATTACTACAATCATGTGGTGTCAAATGTTTTTATAGTTAGTTTCTCCTAAAAATATTAAAATAAATTAAATGCTATCTGACGAACTATTGTGAGATAAGACGTTAATATGAGATTCTATAATAGTTTGAGATGTAATAATACTAAAAGAAAATTGGCTCTAATCTATTATATTATATATATTATAGTATATATATATATTTAAAGTACTCAACACTACTAATAAATATAATATTAATTAACTATTCTAGACTTTCTATAATAATTTAATTATTAAAAAAAATAATGCATTATAATATATAAATATATATTAATTATAACTATAATTTAAATTATATAATTCTTTCATAATATTAAGTTATAATTTCTATTAGATTCAAATATGGTCAAAAGCGTGTATTTTACAAATAAATTATATATTATTTAAATCACTTCATACTATTATTATCACTCATATTGTAGAAACCTTATTAATATAATATACACTTTATATATTTTCTCTAAGTACTAATATAGAGTGAATATATATATATACTAATATAATCAATACTTACATAAATAATATTGAATATTTAATAATTTAATGTATAACCTACATTATATGTATGAGTGTTTAACTTTTGAGGTATAAGTCTCATGTATTACAAGTTAACATCAATGAATGTATACATAATATATAGTATATATTAAAATGTTTTTTTTTTATATATATAGTATATTTATATATATATGTCACTTCAGTAGGGATACTATGGATTTCATAAGTAATTTTTCTTAGCATAACAATAACTTAATAGTATAACTAAAAAAACTAGTATACTATATATATTTATAATATATAAGTTATTCTATGCGTTATAGTATATATAGTATGTTAAACCTAACTCATGATTATTTATATAACTTATGAATAAAGGTAAATCGCCTTTCTAGAATTATAATACTCAAAGTGCATTAAGTCTAAACGAAATAGAATAGTAATAATAGTCACAACATAGTAAGTTACACTTTCAAATAAACACTGATTTCTGAGTATATAAGTACTTTTATAGATTGTATTAATATACATAAAATTATATTATATGTAATATAATTATTTTTATCTTTATGAACAATTTAAGCATTTGAAGTTTAAATATTATTACTTATAATATGTAGTGTTCTAAATGGAAATTAATAAAAGCAAAAACGATATATATTATATATGTATAATTATTATATATGATACATCAATATATAGGTATATATATATAATTAAATAAAATAATATTATAAATGTACTAATGTACTAATTATGGTTACTCATAATAGTACAGTGAAGCTAGTATCGAGTATAGCCTCTACGGAGCTCTACGGGTAGCCGGTTAAGCCACTCAGAGTGAGTATTATATAGCTCTACAATCAATAAATATGGAGTTTATTTTGGTAGTGGTACTTAAGCCGTAGATATTTAGTAGGACTAATAAATTATTTTTTGAGGTAAGTGAATAAGTATGGAGCCGGGATTAGTATCACGTGAGAGGCTAAAATTTTGAGATATTAGGGATTACTGTATATAATTGTAGTAAGCCGGAATGACGTATATATATATAAGGTCGGAGGTTTACGTACGAATAAATTTTTAATAGGGGGATACTCTTAGTATGATTATATATGAACTCGGAGTCACGGTATATAGTCGGTTATATATAAGTCCTCTCGTCAAATAAAATATATATATATAATGAATAGGGATGGTATATATTTCATCTCTATATACAGTATATATATATATAAGTTAAATATAATTAAAATTTATATTTAAATGATAATTATTAATTTTAATTTTACTATAAATAAATTATTGTTTATATTATATATATATATTATAATATTAATAATATATATATATATATATATAAATATATATATATATATATATATATATATATATTAATATAATATTAATATTATATAATATATATATATAATTATATTTATATATATATATATACTATATATAATATATATATATATATGTAATATAATATATTATATAATAGATATATATATATTATATTATTATATATATATATTAATATATATATAATACTTAAATATTAATAATATATATATATAATATATATATTAATTTAATATTATATGTTAGCAAATTTTTCTTTTTTCGTTACTTGAGGGATATGTGTAAAAAATATATTTTAATTCTATTATTCCTTTTATAGTGCGTATAGTATATAATATATTTTTATATTGATATAATAAATAAAGGTATAGGTTATATTGTTATTGTATTATATAGGTATTATATATATATATATATATATAAGTAGTTAATTATAGGAATAGGAATAACCTATAATTTATTACATCAAATCTTAGTGGTAAAAAAGAATAAAAGAAGTTAACTCATTTATTATTCCAATATAATATAATATATATATATTATATATATTATTAATTATATATATTTAATTAATAATATATATTATATATAATATATATATATATAATATTAATTTAATATTATATATATATTATATATACTAATATTTATTATATATAATATATATATATATAATATAATATTATAATATTAATATATATATATTATATATTATTATATATATTATTAGTATATATATATATATATTATATATTAGTTATAGAAGTATTAGGGGTATTAGTAGTAACAGAAAGTATTAAGGGTTGCATTGGGTTAGGATTATTTTTAGGTAGTTTCCTGGGAAGAAAACAAAAAGCAATGCAAAATATAATTATTACAACAAATATGAATGATACCGAAGCATAAGAGACCGTGGGTTCGTATAAAAAAATGTAGAGTGGTGATTCAAGGAGGCGTTTATGTGATCCAATTGATCAACTCACAATATTTTAGGAGATTTTACAAAATATGGTGATTATGAAAATGTATGGTTTATAAAGGAGAATAATATGGGAATATCTATTATTGAGGAGTTTATTAATTTCATTGACTTTAATATATGAGATTGGTTAGTAAAATGTTATTGATTTGTGGTTAATATGAGTGTCATTAGATATATATATAAATAAATATTATATATTGATGATATTCTATATATATAATGATTTTTTTTTTCTTGCTAGATTTTAATTAGAACTAATTTGATTATATAAATATTTATTTATATTTTTATAGTATTAATATATATATATATATAAGAAAGTGAAACGTTATATATTGCTAAAAATTTTATATTAGTATCAATAAGTATATATAGATTATTATTATCGCATATATATATAAGCTAAGGTCTCAATTAAATAGTTATTTTATTTATTATATAGGATTTAATAAATTATAGAGATTACTCAGATAAGAACGTTGTGAGCCGAAGTGCTGCCAACCTTTATATATCATACGTAAGTTTATGTGTTATAATATCGGAAAGACAAGTAATTTTCAAGGAATATACCTAATATTAAGTATATGTTATTTTATTTTGTTTTTTTATTTCTATTTGTGACAATATGACTATGGCAAGATAAATTGTAACCACTATTTAAACCTAGTTAGATAGTGTAATGTATATATACTACTATCTTCATCTCTATTTATATTCTCTCTACTACTCATCTCTCTCATCTCTCTCTCTCTCATCTATATTAATAATTAATATATTATTAATATATATATTATATAATATATATTATATTATATCATTATATATAATATTAATATATATAATATATTAATTAATTATTATATATATAATTATATATATAGATAATTATATATATATATATATTTATATTATATTATTATATATATATAGTTAATAATATATATATATATATATAATATATAATATATTAATATTAATATTAATATGTATATATAGATAGTAATTATAGAATTAGTATTAAGTAATATGAAATAAGATAAGATAGATAAGTGATTAAGATAATGAATTAGTTTATAATAGATTTGATATAGATATATATTATGAATATTAGTATATAATTCTCTGTATGTATTTCATTAATCTAGTTCGGCCCTCATTTCATATATACATATTATTTAAGGTAATGTACTAAACTGTTAGTACGGGCAAAATTTTTCATAACTAATTATTAGATAGTTTTAAGGGCTGAAAACTTTAGTGAGTACTAGTATAGTTTATGCCATATTCCATTTATTTAAGGTTTAATATATATAATTATAGTATAAGTACTTTTGGTATAATTGAGCTTCTACTATATGACCTAATTAAGCGTTATAGGGCTCATATATATATACTATTAACTAGCTATATTATATCATATATGATATAAACTTTATGAGATGATACACATCATTGCTAATTATACATGAAGGTGAGTAGTAATACGTGAAGGAAATGTATCATGCGAAACGGCTTAGAATAATACATTACTTAGAAGATACAAACGGTACTTGTACATATAGGGAAGGGCTATGTAAGGAGATATTTTTCTATCGTATTTGGGTTAGGGGATTGTAATAGGAGGATTTGATTGTTTTTTGAGGGAGTAATGGACGACTATAGACTTCTTTTTTTTTCCTAACTTTTTCTCTTTACTTCTTATAAAGGATTTTTGAAGTTTATGGTCAGCTAATTTATAGCATAAATGTAGATTTTTCCTTTGATACATTCTCGAGGCGGATTACGGCTCTGTATATAGGTCAAGAAGTGAGATTATGGTTTCAAGCATCCAAAAAAAACTCTGCGGTATAGCTCTCTCAAGTCGGATTAAGAGCACTCGCCCAACTAAGCGAAAGACCCAGGTTTCTGTTCACTGGTCCGGTCGTGTTTTTGAGTGTGCAGCTATATCTAACTTCTTGGCATACGTATCTTGACTCAAGTGATATTAAATAAGTGAGCAACACCCCCTCCTTAGAATCTAGGGCTCATCTGCCCGTGAGCGGTAGGTTTTTTAACTTAAAAAAAATAAAAAAAAAAAATAAAAAAAAAAATAATAATAAATTATTAATCATAATAGTTAATAATATATATATATTTATACTATCAATATATACATATATTCAGATATAATAGTGATTTAGATATTATTCGAAATTTATTTTCGAAGCTTCAGACAACGAAAGATTAATGAGGTATTTTTTTAACTACATATATATAATAATATATATATATATATATATATATAATATATATATATTAATTATTAAATATATATATATAATTATATATTAATATATTATATTAATATATATATTAATTTAGTATTAAGTATTTAATTATAATTAAATATATATATAATTAAATTATAATATATATATATATTATATATATATATATATATTAATATAATAATTTATATATATTATAATATATATATATATTATATATATTTTAAATATAATATATAGTAATATATATACTATATCTTAATAATATTTTTGAGGAGATCACCTCCTCTTTAATTTTTCTAATCCTAATAATATTCTCATAAATATATATATAATATTTATTATTAAATATATATATATAATATATTATAATATATATATCATTGACAAAAAAAAATTAATTTTGTATTTAAAAATTTTAAAATATTTGCAACTATTAATGTCTATTTGATTTTATAATATATTTATATAAATATATTATATTATATTATATATATATAATTATTAATATTATAATATATATATATATATATTAATTATCATATTAATTAATATAATATTGTTATATAATTATATATAATATAATATTATATATATATTAATTAATATATATTATATATATATATATTATATTAATAATTTATGATATAATATATATATATTAATTAATATTAGATATATATATAATTATATATATTCTTATCATTTTTTTCTACATAGAAATTGTAATATCATATTGAGTATTAATAACTTTATTATTTAATTATATTCTAATTATAAATTTATAAAAAAAATAGTAGTTATCTATATAGGTTCTTTTCTATAGGTAACTAAATCTTTAATATTAAGTAATGAGTTATATAATATTCGCTTATAGAAAATTAAAAATATTACAGGTTCATACTAGTTATTTACAAACTCCAAAATATACGATAAATAATACTTTAATCCATGTATCTTTTTGTAATATTATTATACGTCACTCTATAGATGACATATAAAATACTTTTACATTATTTATATATGTCATAGTATTTGATAATAATATAGTAGTAACACTCTCACATAGTAGTTAGAGGGTATGATTAAATACTAAGGTTATACATAGTGATTCTCTCGAATCATAATTATGGGCACAAAAATGAGAGTATATATATATATCTATATAATATACTCTAATAACTAACCTAGAGTATACTTCAGATATATATAGGTCACATATAAATTAAACATATCACATTTTGATCCTATTTAAAACGAAAGCATACAAGAATATGTATTAAAAATTCGCATATAATCATCTTGAATAAACATTGCTAGTGCTAAATTTGTATTATAAAATAGTAATAAGTGGTTAAAAGTTATATGTAAAGATATACATAATATATTTAAATTAGAATCAGGTGAGTATGTATATATAAACCTTTTATATATTCCAAAAACTTCAGACTATAAAGTTGGTAGAAACCTTTTCCTATAGTTGCTAATACTTTTATATTATTGATATTACTGTTCATTTAATGTTAAGGTTTGTAATAAATTATCAAATAATATATTATACATGTGATATAATTTAATTTATAATTGGGGTTGTTTTATTATATAGTTTTGTTCATTTTACCATTTAGTTTTATTCTTTATATTGTCAGTATATATATTATTATTATTATTATTAATTTTGAAAAAACACACCTATAATGACTTCTCGAGCTTAATCGGAGCGCGTAGTCGTTAGCGGTTGCAGCTTCCTCTGAGGATTTCAGTGATTTAAGGACCACTCCGTGTGTCATCTCGTCCCACCCACCTCCTCCAGTTCCCTATTTTATCTACGTGGCGACAACAACCCCTACGTGTCACATACACGAGCCCTTTCCCACCCTTTTATAGTGCTTGTGTCGCGAAGACATTAATCTATATTTATTCCTGTCCATCCACCCTATCTATAACTTGCTCCCCCTTATCCTTCGTGTTCCTTCTTATTCCTCTCTCCGCTCCCAAACTTATTTACAGAATAACCACTCTACTGAGATTCCACACATTCCTCCACATACCAAAGAATGTCCAAACCATCCTAACATTCCACATTTCATACCGCTACTTATTACTACACCAAACACATTCTTCGAGACATCTCACAAGTGCGTGCTGACGTCTCTCTCCTTTGATATTCTCACCTTATATCCATCTCTACTATGTTTACTAACCCCGACTACCGCTCTCAATACACACCTTTCTATTCTCTAACACCCCACTTTGCCTCCTCTCATTACCATGGGCCTACGCTCAATATACTAAACCCTTCCTTATTGGGTTTTCCAACATCCCAGTTATTAGTACCGCTTGGAAACATATTTTTATTCATAGGTAGCGGATTAACTCCTAATCTTAATTAAGAATATACATGTGAATATATATTTTCCGCCTCATCAACCACTTTCCATAATTCTCTCAGGCTCAGGAATACAACAGCACTAAACAAATAGCATAAATCAATATTACCTCCTTAATCCCTACTCTGTGATCTATCTCTTTCCTTCATCCCTCTTCCTCCTCCTATGACCCAAAAATCCATTTCTCCTCATATTAATCTCAGTTTTAATTTCCTGTTTCTTACTCTTGTACCATTTACTTATTATAATAACGGATATTACTACGACATAAGTCCTTACTCATAATAATACATAATTACATTCAAAATGCTTAAAGAGTGAATTTAAGCCTCCTCATACACTAACAACTTTACCGTGCGTTGACACTGGATTTATTTCATTTAAGCAGCCAGCAATAAACGTCCACACACTCTCCCAAACTCCTTCACCAAATATTTACAGATTCTTCTGAAATTCTCGCCACATTCAAAGGTCTCAGTATCAAACCCGATGCGAGAAAAAAATTGTATCAATAGTTCACTTTACACAGGGTACGTCCCTCACCCCTTTATCACATCAAAATGTCGCACCCTCTTCCCCTCACTAACATATGGCGATATCGCTCTGCATGACCAGCGTCTCCATATATATAAAATTTGGTAAAAGCCGCGGTAGTTACCTATGATCTATTCTTATACCCTCTGGTACATTGCGACCCAACAACACTCATCTGGAAGCATACCCCAAAGGAACAATATACAGTTCTGGTATCTCTCAGCCATATCCGTAATACCTATGCGGATACATTCACACACATTCTGTCAAATAATCTCTCTTAATTAATAGCGCCCTGAATACCATATGTTACATAAAAATTTACACCCAC
>JABUQX010055309.1:0-7500 GCA_015478945.1 Trachelipus rathkii
GGAAAGGGAGTATAGCAGATAAACATAGGTGTTACAACAATAACTCTGTATCAGAATAAAATAAAGGAGGCCTGTCCAACAAACCAAGATATGGGTAGATAAAGATTGGACGAGAAGAAAGATGAGTAACCAACACTATATGTCTTTTCCGGGAATGAATTAGGAAAACAGATGTTGAGGTTACAAGATTAACAGAAGTCAAAGGGACTCTCCACGAAAAAAACAGAGGGGAATATTATTTAGAGGAGTTGAGCATCGCGCTGAACATTAGATTCTGAGAGAAATTCATAATTTTTTGGTTTTTCTTGCGAAGGGAATCGGTCACTCGATTCGAGATATCTGCCGGCTTAGGGAAATGCCCTAAACTGACCGGAATTATGGTCAAGTTACACAGATCGGGGGCTCGCCCAACCAAGTGCAAGGTGATTTCGCCCCCCACCATGGAAGCCCTTCTTCCCGGTAAGAGGAACATGTATCTATTCCATAACAACAAGGCTATAAAGTCGATATGGGGGGGAGAAACGTCGGCAGAATATTAAGGCCCCGAAACCCGAAACGATTTAGTATCAGATACGGCTGTAGGGGCCCAGGTACTTTCACGAAGAAGATAAATGAAGGATATCAAGCCCTCCGGGTTTGTCAGAGAATAAAGGCACAGTAGTCTTATGGTGGGCCCGAGAGCTGCCAACGAAGTGAGATCTGAGGTAGTGAATGAAGAGAAGAGGGAAGGATAAGGTCTTTAGTAGAGAAAGCCCTTCCTCTCCCTCTCCGAAGGAAATATCGTTAACAGAGGAATTTTCGGGTAACGGTGTGTGCGGAGGGGCTTGGAAAATCTTCTCTAGTAAAAGGAAGATAGAAAATAAGGAAAAAGGATATGATATGGTGGGATATACATGAAGAAAAAGATAAAAAGTTTTGCTCCAATAACATGTTTTTTCCAGAAATTTAGTACTTTAGAAAAGCCTTACAAAATCTGAGGACCCACCATTTCTATACATAGTTTTACAATATTTACCCTCCAATAGGCAGTAAGGAGTAAGGCTAAGCAACTTTGGTTTGTATATATGATATGTGGGTAAGCTAGTATATTCCCTCGTTAAAGTTTTAGGGAATAAGATTTTTATGATTAAGATAATGGGGAAGGTAACTTCAATTAGGAACCGCTCCGAAAAAACAGACCTGGTGGTACAAGGGGTCGATAACAACCCAACTAAAATGTGTGTAAAAGGAGAAGTGCAGCTGTACCTGCCGGAATGCCACAAAGAAATTACCTCACCACCTTCCACAGTAACGAGTTGCAGGGAGGAACCCAGTTGGGTCCATGCTGTCTGGGAAAACAAAACATTTTTTTATCTAATTAAAAACCCACACTTGAATATTTTTTCGAAGATGTCTGCCACGAAGGTAAAGAGATAGACATACCGGTCTTCGCCAAATATGGTATATATTTAGTCCGAAGAACACACAGATGGAGAAGCCTTAGAGAAATAAAGACTCCACCCTTGGCCCAGAGAAAATCCACCCAACCATTAAAGTGGCCAAGGGGAAGAAAATTTAATAAATAGGTATTCAAATATTTTAGGGATTCTGATCGAACTTAATAAAACCATTTAAAACCAAGATGATATCGAAATCAGGAACCAAAATCTTTCCCAGGGGAAAGGCGGACCAACCCTTGTCAGTCGGACCCAGCAACATGTTGGCCACGGCCCTTCCCATTCAAGGAAGATGGAAAAAACCTGGTTCAGGTCATTTATCATTCACCACCGGCGTTCATATGTACGGTATTTTCCCACAGGACAGAAGAAATGACCATAAAACCTTTGTCGTATATAACCCCCAAGCAAAGGGGCCCTTACCGCGCCTCAGGGTGAAATAAAATAAGATAAGTTCTGCAGCGTACTGTACCGCTCAAGGGCCCATCTGGAATCGTTAGAAACAAGTTGGTGAGAACGAACGCCAGATAAAAAGGAAGAAGATCCTAGCCTTTCCCTCCTTCCACCTCACCAGTTTCTGCCTTATGGAGGTAGCCTAAGCCAAAATCATCAAGCCACATCTACTCCTCAAAAAGAAATACAACTCAATCGAAGAATTTACAGGCGTTCAAACGGTAACCCAATGACTCCTAAACTCAAAAATGAACATTATGAATCGGATGATGATATTGTAATCGTAAATTTGAAGTGTGATTGAAAGGACACTATACTGCCATAAGCTAAAAACTCATATGGTACTTAAAGGTTAACCTGAGGATAAAGGGTAAAGATAAACCTGAGATTTCAAGATTGGTTGACTTTGGAGGCGGGGAAGTGTATTCTATGAGGACCCCAGCTCTTTTCCAGAGGACCCAGGTATATAGATAGTTAACACAGTCTAGTTCCCGTTAGGAATAATCGAATTGTGCTCAGTTACATAAATTTGTATGTGGACCTACAACATATCTTATCTTAATAAAAGGGATATCTCATAGGAAATAATGTTACCCACTAATCAGGGCCATATCAAGATCTGATAGAAAAGAAAGCCCAGACATTTTTAAGTGGGACAACAAGCGTAGTAGTGTCAAAGGCCAATGTAAGTCTACAATTCGCTTCCTCAAGGTTCTATTCCAAGAGCAGAATTTAAGGAAAGTGTACAAGAAATCATCGAAAAAAAATGGTCAATTAGGAAAGACCGCCTGATGAATAGCATCCTTTAAAAGCCTATAGTATCTTTAGAAAAGGATCTTGTTAATTCTTTTTGATTGATGATCTTACCATGATTTAATAAAGCAATAAGTCCTTTGGATGTTGTGCTGTCCGCGGTCTGCCCCCCGCGCATTCAGAAGTTTAAAAAATTTGAACTACTCCCTGACGCCCTTAAAGTTAAATCTTCGCAGTATACATATATAGTACCGGTTACCCCATTAAGTACTACAGTAGATCTATCGATGATTACACCAATGTCAGCGTTTGGAGAAAGGGGATATATCAGGGCTTGTGTTTACAGGTCCCCATTTCTTCTCTCCATTACTCGTGTTAGTGGGCAAATAAAAGTAATTAGTTCAAGGGCCAAGGTTTGTGCCTTTGGGACTATCGCTACCTTCAACTTTACCTACCAGTGTTTTTCCCGGGGACGGTCTTACCCCTCTTCCATTCTACTAGGTATAGAAAATTTTTATCGTCAACTTCGCGGGGGGAAACACGATTTTTTTACATCGATAGATTTTTACTTCGATCAGCCCTACCGGATGCTAAGTCATTATTATTACTATTCTGGTGGATATGGACGAAAAATCTTTTATGAATTGTAGAATTAAATGAGAAATCTTGTTAAAACAATTAGAAGGATGTTGATGGAATTGGTGTTCAAGGTAGGCTATAAGAAAAAAAAAAAAAAAAAAATTTGCCCAAGATATTGAGAGATCAAAAGAACCGAAAGTTTCAGGTTTTAATTTAATAAGGGTTATAAAATCTTCCTAGCGGAATATTCTAGTCAGAGTTAAAAATATCTTGTAAAATAGCTAGTAGCTATTTCTCGATTCGAATAAGAGTTAAATATAATATTAATTAATGACGATTCATAAATGAGCAAGATATTTTTAAAGTGGGACTTATATGGTGGTACTTATAGTTATAAAAAAAATAATAATAAGTAATTTGCAAATTAAAAATTGATGAAGTATAGGGTTCAAGAAAAAAAGTATTTTTCGAATTTATGGGAACGTAAAGCCTATTGAACAATAAGAGTTTCTGTATAACTCTAAGTCTACTCTCGGTTACACTAGATTGTGAAATAACATAATTTGGAATTGTTGATTTCTCCAGTATTTCTCATATTTGTTGGACCACACTCTCGCTTAATAATATATTATATGCTCATCTTATTGCTACATATATATTTATCATTATATTTTCACTCAGTATATTATTGCTATTAGTGATTATATAGGCTAAAATTATAGACTACCATTAGGGCTACTATATATAATAATCCCATTCATCATACTATTTAGTACTATGAGGTAAATTATATATATCACATTGTATATTAGCATATTCATTAAGTAGTACGTTACTATATATTACTTTGATATATAATCGTATATATATGATATATATATATAAGGCTTAGGTTCAAGTACAAGTTACTATGTACTTTAACATTTTTCTGGGTACTAGGTTTCTTGTCCTCTTGTATTTCCCCATTTGTGTTTGTACTTCGAAAATTTTGCAAAGTCTTTTCAAGTACTTTTGGCACTTTTAACTTGCAATTTTTCTTTTTTTAACTCATTTTCCTTCTTTCTGGAATTTAAGGACCTAAATTTAAATTTGATCGTATCATTTCAGTATATATATATATAAATATATTACTATAACTTTTATCGGAGATACTATATATATGAAAAAATCTTAATCTTAATAATAGAGTGAATATATAATATAAAGTTTATATCATATATTAATAATATATAATACTTATATATTTATAATTTCGAAATATAATCTATAATAATACTATTATTTTTAGTGAGAATATATATAGATGGTACCAATGATAGATGAACGATCTTATGATGTACATTTTGACCGAGAATGAGCGTGCAAACTTATTGATCTTAATTGAAAAAGAATACTCTCTTTTTAAAAAAAAATTTCTCCTTTACTCAATTGAGTCATCTTTACATAGTTTTAGTATATATATACTTATATATAAAAATATATCTTAGGTTGAAATTATATATATATACGTTATATATAATATTATATTATGATAATGTGAGTATATATATATATAAGGTGCTCTATACTCTAGGATACATATACTTACCTATTCGATATAGTAAACAAGGATGGGGGTAGAACAGGGGGTCATGGGCGTTCAACCACCAGTCCTAAGAATTATTTAAGCCGAATCAAAATTTTTATTTAGCACTTAGCCTACTTAGAAACCTATAATTGTAATAAATATATTAAATAATTAATAATTCATATCAGTCACATAATAATAATTAATAACTCAAGAACGCCCTCGTGCGTTAGGAGGTTAGACCTCGAGCTAACTCTACATTGTGCAGGGAGGAGACGCAGTATCGGAGTTTACTCATATCCTAGGTGGTCCATAAGAATTTAAACTCCTTGGGCTGTTGCGTCTAACACGTTCTTCTTTATTTTTTGGCGCGCCTTTCGATTGTTTATGATAGCGGAGATCATTAAAAGTTCCAATTTCCTCGTAAGTACCCCGTGATACCCTTCTGAAAGCGGAGTCTCGAAGGACGAATGTGATGCTTGTTGATGTATTTTTAGCAATAAATATAATATAATAATTATAGATCATAATAAAAAATATAATAATACAATAAATAATCATTTATAATATTGCATTAATCATGAAAATGAAATAGAATTATTTTATTTAATGAAATGTGAGGAGACATGTTTGTAGCGTTACGTAACCAGTATTCTAAATTCAAAAGTAGCTTTAATTCAAACTTTCAATATATCTTTATCGTCCAGCATATGGAGTCGTTCGATGTTTAGAGAGATGTAATTTCGAACGTTGAAATTGAAAAAATTATTCCGACTCTACAACTTACTTATACCACTGGGAAATAGACCTCAGTAGAAAGGTAATTAAAAGCATTAATATATATAATATATATATATATATATGTATATATATATATATATATATATATATATATATATATATTATATATATATATATATATATATATTTATATATATATATATATATATATAATATATATATAATAAGTATAATATATATATATATATATATATATATATATATATATATATATATATATATATATATATATATATATATATATATATATATATATATATATATATATATATATTAATATATATATATATATATATATATATATATATATATATATATATTATATATATATATATATATATATATATATATATATATATATATTATAACACAAATATATAATATATATATTATATAGTATATATATATATATTATATATATATATATATATATAATATTATATAATATATATATATATTAATATATATATATATTATATATATATATATCACGAGTATATATATATATATATATATACACGAGTAATTATGTATACGAAAAAATGAGCATATATATATATATATATATATATTATATAATATATTATATATATATATAATATATAATATATTATATATATATATTATATATATATATATATCATTAATGATAGAACAAGTAGGCGTTGTCAGTAGGTTGTGGGATCCTCGTATATAATACAGTAATTATAAGTTAGCATTTGAAGGTGGAGTAGAACTTTTGACCTTTGATTCGAAGCAGCGCAAGCACATATTTACAACGGCGATTCTAATCATATAAATTTATGGTATTAATCATTGATGAAAATTCAATAGTTTAATACAGTGAATGTAAAACTATTGTATTATAATAATAATAATAATAATAATAATAATAATAATAATAATAATAATAATAATAATAATAATAATAATAATAATAATAATAATAATAATAATAATAATAATAATAATAACAACAAAAAGTTATTACGAGAATAATAATAATAATAATAAAAATAATAATAATGATAATAATAATAATAATAATAATAATAATAATAATAATAATAATAACAACAAAAAGTTATTACGAGAATAATAATAAATAATAATAATAATAATAATAATAATATAATAATAATATAATAATAATAATAATAATAATAATAATAATAATAATAATAATAATAATAATAATCCAAGCCACGTCTCTTCGTTTCTCACGAACTACGTTAAGTCTTGTCCAAGAATCATCGAACACAATCTAATTATTATTATTATTATTATTATTATTATTATTATTATTATTATTATTATTATTATTATTATTATTATTATTATTATAAAACATTTTTTATTTATTTAATTTCATTTATATATATATATATATATATATATATATATATATATATATATATATATATATATATATATATATATATATATATATATATATATATATATATATTATATAATATATATAATATATATATATATATATATATATATATATATATATAATATATATATATATATATATATATATATATATATAAATTGTACTGCTTTTATTTTCTTATATATATTTTTATGTACAATATACATTTCAATATCATTAGAGTCCTTTAGAAGCTACTGACAAAGTTTTTTTTTTTTTTAATTGTCTCCTGCTGCGTTTCTTGAAGGCAATGTTGATGTAAATGAATTTTTGAAATTCTGTTGATACGTCAAGGCTACTTGTTTCAGCTGAAGACGATTCTGCAGCTGATGTAACAAGATTATCAATATAATAATAATAATAATAATAATAATAATAATAATAATAATAATAATAATAATAATAATAATAATAATAAATTAATTATAATAATAATAATTTATTATTATTATTATTATTATTATTATTATTAT
>JABUQX010055310.1:0-12500 GCA_015478945.1 Trachelipus rathkii
AATTTTTTTTGGAATTATTTATATATATTAATTATATTAGATTATTATTATATTATTATTATTAATTTATTATTATTATTTAATTATTGTATTATATTATTACATCGAGAAAATCCGGGGATTGCAATAATTTATCAGATCCTTTTTAATTTAAAATTGAGGATTTGCAGAACTGGGGTTGGGAACTTTGATTCGAAATGGGTTAAGAATTCTCGGACTCGGGGTAGGGTTACTACTTTATAACAATATCGAAAACGTCTTTTCGTATAAATAAATAAGAATAGAAAATAAAAACATATAAATACATACCCTGACAAATACGAAATTATAAATTTTCAGCACTAGCTAAGATATTAATCATTATAGCTTATGGTAGTAGTAAAGTGATGTGTATTGTACGTATTATACGTAGGATTATAATGTGATATAAAATTTAGTATAGTATAGTTTTAATATTAATAGTGTAGAATTTATAGTTGAAGTTATGCGTGCATGTCTTATACTAATATTATTTAATTTGTAGTTATAAGTTAATATATATAGTTAAGTTAATATAGCAGCTCTGTTTCTCGTTCTTCCAAATCATTGCTAACTACATCTGAATATGGTTTTATATATATTAGACTAAGATATAAATAAGAGTATAGTATAATATATTACATTATATATATTGTGATCAATATTTGTAGTGAGAAGCGAATTAGTACTGTGAATCTCAGTACTAATATATAACTATATAAATAAGATATATTAATAATTATTGAGATATAGTTAATCATACTACTATAGGTAATATATCCGTTTCCAAGTAGTAGGGTACCGTTTTAGCCTTCTAACTTTAGGAACGCGGATTTTGCATATAACGCGGGTTTTTCGAAAGCGATAATAAAAATTAGAAAATGAAATTACAAAATGGATATATCCCGCTGATATTTCTCATGTATAAGGTTACTCTGGTTCATCAATTTGAGAGAAATTTGATTCACTGTCTGCTTTATTTTATTAGAATTCAAAAACCAATTTTATGAACTGGATACCAAGAGGAAAGTATTTTGTGAGATACTAAAAAGTGAAGCTGTCCATTTATTGGTAACGATGTATTGTTTAAAAAAGCAGCAGTGCAACATAGAGATTCTCGAAACCGACTTTTGTAGATTCTACCTTCAAGCTCTTCATTTACACTTTAGAAAGAATTTTTTTTGAGGCTTAATGAAGAATCACTTCTTAAGAGTAAACTGCAATTGTTGCTATTCAACAAATATAAAAAATAATTTTATTCAAAGTTTTTGTTTTTTTTAAAAAGGGTTTATAATTTTATATCATTTCCTTGAGCCGAACTTTGAGGCGAGTTTTTTTTGTACCTTTTAATAAAGAAGAAGGCTAGTGAAATATCTACAATTAATAATCTTTTGTTTCAGGAGCCTGTTCTGTGAATAGACAGATTGTATCTCATATTTATTCATCTTTCATTTAATTTCCAATAATTTATCTTCAACATTTTATTCAGCCTTATACACAAAGGTAAAGTTTAAAATTATGGATTTTTCAGTGGGGTTAAAGTTATACGCGATGTACGCTATAACGCGGGGGGTCAGGAACCTAACGCTCGCGTTCTTAATATGTAAAACTTACATATTAAAAATATGATATGTTTTTATATAATATTTATGTTATATATATTATATAGTATTATATATATATATATTATATATATTATAATATCAAGTAAATAGTATATATATAATATATAGTGAGATAATAGTGATATATATTATATATATTTATATATTAATAATTTTTTTTATTAATAGGGTGATTAAAAAAAAAAGTTCGAGAGGAGGCGTGGGAAAAATCCTCAAAATAGTCAAAATAAGAATAAGGTTTCTTTACGTGGCATGACAACCAGTGTTTTGAAGCATTATAATTAGTGGCTTCGCTTGGAGGACAAATCGGGAAATCGCTCCGTCATGATCCTTATGAAAAATAATTTTTCGCAGAGAATAAAATGATCCTTTAATGTAATTTAGCGTCCTTGTAATAGAATTTTAAAACATTACTTTTGAATAGTGAATAATAGTTAATTTTGATTAATTTATTACATTAGTTGCTTGTTATTATTTTTTTTTAGAGGAGGGCCCGGCTCTCTCCTGTGTTCACGTAAACCGCGCCGTGAGATATTATTAGTAGTATTTCTTTATAGGTATATATTATAGTATAGTTATAATAGTATAGTATATATATTAGTATATATATAATATATATATATATTATAATATTATATATATAGTTATATATATATATTATATATTATTATAATATAATATATAGTATATATTATGTATAGTATAGTATTAGTATATAAATATTATTATCTATATATATTATATATAATATATTATAATTGATATGATAATTATATAAGCTATATATATATATAGTATATCATAATTACTTTATATATATATATATCTATATATATAATATATATATATTAATATTATAATATATATATAATATATACGTATATAATAGTATATATAATATAGTAAGTAGTATCTGATATATATTATATATATATATAATATATGTATATATATATGTTTATTATATATATATATATTATTAATTATATATATATATTTATATATATATTATATATATGATTATATATTATATATACGGTAATAATATATATATTATTAAGTATGTAATAATATAATATGTGCACAGTAATATTGCTATATAATAGTATAATATATATAGTAATATAATTATATATATATATATATAATATAATGAATATTATAAGATAGTATTATATAGTTATATATAGTATATTAATGATATATATTATATATATATATAATATATATATATATTATATATATATAATATTATATAATAGTATATCCAAACGGTACTTTTGACTTTATGGCGGGCTATTAGTAATAGTTGTTTGCTTCTTTGCTACTATTTCTTGAATGAATCGTTTTGAATTTCTGAGTAGTTTCGGTCCCTGCTGTCAAGGTAGGGCCGTAAGATCACAAATGGAATGAGCAGGGTGTCATTCATCTTCAATTATAATCTCTTTCTCTCCAATCTGGTCATGGAGTTCTGTTTTCGTGCCTTTCTGTGAGATAGGATAATCGGCGTTCGGGCAACGGAAGAACACTCGTTTTCCATACTTTGATATTTCATTCTGGCTACGAATCGGTGCAAGAGGGATATTCGACAGGGTAAGCGCACTTTTAATTATAAAATGTGCTCTTTGGGAAATCCGCTTGAAGGAAAAATTCTGGCGTCTTTTGCAAATGAGCGTGCTTTTTTGTATTGCTTCTCCTCTTATTTCGCTTCTGCGGATTCTGTAGCTAGCTCTCTTCTGAAAAGGCAGATGCTTTCGGCATCTTCTTTCATCTTAAATTCCCCTCGGATTGTGACGCTCTCCTTCTAATCTTCTCCTCTTCAGGTATAAGCATGTCTCTACTGCGATTAACATAAGCAGGTGTATTGAGATCTGAATCTATGAACGAGGATGGTTATTTTTATGGGTCCGGGTATAGCATTCTCACCAGATGTTGGAGATAGTGTGGACTTGAATGCTAGGCCTGTCCTTTAGGCTGCGAGCGTCTATCATCTATGTCGGCCTTAATACTTAATATTTTCGCTCAATGCGGAGACGAGCAATATGTTAGCCGATTCCCGAAAAAGGGGTAGCGTTTGTCTTGAACTACTGTCAATGTTAGCCTGCTCCTATATTCGCTGTCTAAATCTTTGGAAATCTTTAAGTGTCTCATTTCTTGCATCAACTGGTTCAAGTTCGCGTTGTTTGTTGTGCAGATGGATGCAGGTATGGCTTGCGTGTCGCTAGAGATAACTGGTGAATAATAATTAGTCTATGCTGAGTTATGTCTTCTGGCTTGAGTTATGGGGGAGTCGATGTGTGGTGGCGCTGACGGTATCATGGAAAGTTTTTCGGGATCGTGTATGTTCGTTTCAATGGCTCGTCATAGTGCTTCCCTTCCGTTTGGTTTGTCCTCCATGCTCTTGCTACTCTTAGTAGTTGTTTGCTCTCTGATCGGCTCCAGTAATCAGCACTTGTTGATGGGAGTGACGGTTTCCACCTTTCATGTTCAATTGTGTATTCGTCTCAAGGTTTATGTTTGTTTATCACCGAACTTTACTCTATCCTTTGCCATAAGCGTTACTCCTCAGCTGCCTGTCTAAGCATCTTGTCACTCTTTACGCGCTGACTCAACTCCGGCATTCCTTCCAACCATTTTCAATCTGCTCCTCTTTTGGCGCATTAGAATTTGTCTCACGTCTAAACTGTTCCGATACTTATTCCTTGGCGTCTTGGATGGGATTTTTCCGGTGGGGTCAAAAAACGTTGTAAAATTTCACTCTTTAAAGAACGTCACTTCGTTTCTATCTCTCTTGAAAAGCTCCCAACTTTCCCCAGTTCTCATGTCGATGACTCTAGTCGTATGCGACTTGAACAACATAAATTCTGTCTGAAATACAAAAAGAATTGTCTGGAAAATCCTCATATTAAAGATGGTTTGCTAAGAGGGCCTCAAGAAGCTGGGAGTTCTGTTTAGGCTGCGGGAATTTTTTTTCTACCTTCTGGTACAGCTACCTCGCAGTTAAGATAAACTGCCTATGATCTTTTCTTGTTTGGAGTACTGTATTCCAATTTGGGGGAATTCAGACTCGACACTTCTTGTTGATTACTGTTGGGTCTAAGGTAAGCAGAGCTAAAGAAGAACTGTCATACTTTCAACTCCCTGGACCAGATCTATCTCTTGCGACGTTGACGTTGGCGCCCTATATCGTCTTTCTATAGGGTACTATAACTGAGGTCGTCGATGGGATTTATTCATCGTACTGCCAGGATCAGATATGCATCTACGGCTCTCGTAGCACAAGGGGTGCCTTACTCTGGCATGGAACGTTTTTTGTGTGAGGATTAGAAAAACCCGCAGAATCAACTCGTTGTGGTGCCTTCCTTACCTCTATTCTGTGGGACTCTCTGCCTTCATGGTTTTGCTGCTGTATTTAATCTTTCTCACTTTAAAGACATATCTGCGCCCAGTCTGAGAAATTTTGCTTAGGGTTCGGGCTCGGGTTAAGCATTAACAATATTCTATTTTATGTCACTCTTGAAAAGGGTTCTGCTTTGTGAATGGTGCAGTAAATGTTGAAGCAAATGTTATTTTCTGGGGATAGAACTTTAATGGAGATGATTTGGAATGGGGTTGAGGTAGAGCTTCAGAATGATTGTGTCGGGTAATCTAAATGGTTTGATAGGTCATCAAACGGATGAATATAGAACAAGGTGGCTTTTGGGTGTGTCGGGAGAAATGAGAATGGTAGGAAGGTGATTGATTTCCGTGAGGAGAGAGGGATGTGTGTAAGTAATACTTTCTTTAAAACACAAGAGTATTTCATAAGTTAACTAGAGTTGGTGAAGGTAAGAGATGATATCGAAGTGAATAGAATGATTGATTTTGTGGTTGGTGAAGAATATTTTGAAGTATGTGCTGGATGTGAAAAATCAGTCAGGGGATTAGGAATGGGATTGAAAGAGAATTCATTATTTGTTTTAATGTAAAACTATAGTAATGGGGGACTGGATAGGAGAAGAAGGTGATAAGGGAAGGGAGTGAGTAGAATTAAGAGTGAGGAGTTAAAGTGAACAAGGTAATAAGGAATAAGTATTTTAAGAGCACTTGCAATAAATCATTGAATGTGAATAGGGGTTGAAACTGACAATATGGAATCGGAAATGAAGGAGAGCGGTTGTTAGTAGAGCAACAAGTAGTATGTTGGATCGTGCTAAAAGAGTAGTTAAGATGTTTAACAAGTGAGTTGGTGGAATGAAGAGGGAATGGAAACGGCTAATATTTAATAGCATCATGCTAAAATGTACTAGAATTAAATGAGAAGGTTTCAGAGAAGAGGTAAGAAAACAGTTCTGAGTAAAAACGAGAAAGGAAAAAGGTGCATGCGTTGGATGAAAAAAGAGGTAAATGAACATTTTTGGCTGGGAGGAGATGGGAGCGTTACAAGGGTATAGGAAGCTTTTCTGGAAGGAAGGTCGAAAGGTTAAGAGAATAAAGGGAAGCTGCTCAGAATAATGAATAGGGAATGGTGCTTTTGTGAATAATGAATGGATGTGAGGGGAGGTGTGGAAAGAAACTTTGCGGGAATTTTCTCACAATATTAAACAGTATGAAGAGGTGATAGTGAATGTGTGTGGTTTGGTGTGCACGATGAATGTTATTTGGGGGGACTGAGGTCATTATAAGGGGAGGTTAATGGATAGAGTGAAGAAGTTGAATAATGTAAATCTGCAGGCATGGATGAAATTTTATCTGGTGAAATATCACGATGGAGGGAGATTGTGATTGAGTGGATGTGGAAAGTTGTGTAAGCAAGTATTTTAGGAGTGGTAATTTTCGGAGGGATTGGAGAGACGGTAATATAAGAATATAATATAAGAATAGATAATAAAAGAATAATATAAAAATAGAGTAAAGGGAATAAGGGTAACTGTAGGAATTATCGGGGAATTTGTTTTTGAGTGTTTAGGGAAGATTAATAGCTGTATTTTGGTAAAGAATGAGTGTGTGAGTGACTGAGGACTGAGTGGTGAAGGGACAGGTACGTTTGGAAGTAGTCATAGATGTAATCGATCACTCTTTTAAATAGGGAAGCAATGATTGAGAAAATGAGAGAGAAGAACAAATTATATTTTTAAGTTTTAATTTTTTTGCAACCGACGTATGATAGGATAATTTGGAGCTCTATGGCAGGTGTTATGGTGTTGGTGGTGTTGGTGGGTAAGCTTCTGAATGGAATCAAAGTATATATGACGATAGTGAAGGCGTGTGTAAGAATAATGGAGTTGAAAGTGGTTGTTTTAATAGCGGAGTGAGAGTCACTCTGTTATGTTCCTGGTTATTCAATTTGTATCTAGATGGGTTTGAAATAATTAGGGGTCAGCGGTGGCAGGGGAATGTGTGAAATGACGGAGGTGGAAGAGAGTGGAGGGGCGCTATCATTTATGCGGATGATATTGTTTTGTGTGGCGAATCTGAAGAGAGTTTGAGGGATTGGTGGAGAAGGATTTGGCAGGATGTGTAAGGAAGGGTTGAAGTAACGTATAATAAGGTAAGGTTAGGTTTTGAGTTTACGACGGTCTCGGTGTGATGTTATGTTGGATGGTGAGCAACTGGAACAGTTGTTGAGTTTTAAATATTTAGGGATTATGGTTGGATGAAAAGGTAACGGATGATGCAGGAGTGTGGTAGGAAAGTTGTGAATGGTGGAAAGGTGCTGGTGCAATTAAATCCTTGGTGTGAAAAGGGACGAAGTCTTGTGTGCGCTGGGTCTTAATGAGGGTATGTTTGTTACCTGTGCTAAATTGTGATAGTGTGAAACTATGGTTGAATTCAGAGGTATAGGTCTAAGGATTAAGAATGTGTTCGAATGGCAATTTAGGGAGTGTTAGGTGTGAGAATGGAATTGATAAAATGAGGAATGAGACGCATTAAAGAGGTTGTGTGGTGGTAAAGAAGTAAATAAGGAATAAATGGAAGTCATGAGATGGTTTAGTCATGTGGAAAGGATAAATGATAGTCGGTTGTTAAGTGCATATATCAAGGTAGTATAGTGGTGAGTGTGGAATCGACTGGCTGGGAGACCGATGAAAAAGTGGATGCGTCAGTAAAAGGAATTACTGAAGGGGAAGATGTTGAGTTAATGGAAAGCGCAAGAGAAAGTCCATAATAGAAGTGAGATGGGCAGGGTCTTCTGATGGTATAGGCTGAGCCACCTGGGCAGGGGATGAACCGTCATTGAACGATATGCAATGTCGCAGTCTGAGCTAGGGGTGGATTTTTTCTGAGAGCGATGAGTTCTCTACGTAAGGGTATAATGGGGCGGAAGGTGGCTTTCTTTTCGACTTGGGTCAAATATTCCTCTACGAGTTTTTCTGTTTTCCGTGATGTGAGCAGTTAACCCGCAGTCATGGGGGGAGAAGGTGGGTGTGATGATGATAATGATTTTATAGATATATATAATATATATATATATATGAATATGTATATGTACAATAATATATAGTATATTATTATAATTTATATTATATATCTATATATATATATATATATAATTATCTATGTATATAATATATATATAGTGTATATATAGTATATATAGTTATATATTATATATATATATATATAATAATTAATATATATATATAGTATTTCATATTTATTTATGCAAATATAAAAGACAAAATTAGAATTAAAATAATATAATTTTTACTTATTTGTGAACAAAACGCACATCCAAATTGAATTTTAATTAACAATAAAAGTGATTGTTAAAATTATGTGATTTAAATTTTTATTTCATATTTTTTAGCTTATTTAAAGGAACTGGATAATGATTAAAACGTTATAAATAAAATATAATAATGATAATAAATATATAATATATTAATAATAATAATATATAATTAATAATGAATAATCAATATATAATAATATAATCACGTAAATACAATATATAATATAATATCATAATAATAATAATAATAATAATAATAATAATAATAATAAAAATAAAATAAATAATAATAATAATAATAATAATAATAATAATAATAATAATAATAATAATAATAATAATAATATATAATAATAACAAAAATATAACAAAAATAAATAATAATAATAATAATAATAATAGATAATAATATAATATATAATAACTTAATAATAAGTGATGATAATAATAATAAAATAATATAAATAAAATACAAAATATAATAATAATAAAATATAATAAATAATAATGAATAATAATAATAAGATATAATAATATAATAGTAATGATAATGTATTTTAGAATTTTATTTAAGAATTTCTGCTTATTTGCGAATAAATTCTGCAGGTATAATCCATAATCAAACAAAAAAAAATACAATTATTATGAAAAGTAAATCCAGTTCCGTTTAACACAGCTTAAAGAACTACATTTAAAATTATTAATAGTCTCATATCGCTGACACATTGTGGTAATTTATCCTAAATTACTATATCATTAAACAAAAAGCCATAATTATGTTTGTCGATTCTAGTTGGACGTGACATTAAATAAAGTGGATCTCTCAAGCTATAATTATGTTGAAACTCTATTAAACTTTCTCTCCTGGAAAATCCATTATATAATATTCTAATACATAAAAAATTTAATTTGTCTTCATTTTTCTTATCAATATTATATAATTATGAAACCAATGATTGTTCGATTTTAAAGAAACAAAGACCCGAATATTGCGTTTTCTCTCACGACTCCACTGTAACTGATTGATGTTAAGTTTCCGCAAGCTTTCACAGTGTTTTCGCCGTGAATAATTAATTCCATGCGCGGAGCCCGTGTTTGCCGCGTTAAACTTCTCAGAAAGGCAGGCGGTCGAATTAACGCAAGCATCGTATTGACTAGCGAAATTTTTATTCACTTTGGCTGCTCGAGAATACAAATTAAATATAAATTTGAATTTACTATTAATAAAAGTGTTAGAAGAACAGCAATATTTTTAGATTTTAGAGGATGAACGGTGGCCCCCTACAATAGTTGCTTTAGAATGACCGGAAAGAAAATTAGAGGTCATAGAGAGAAGGATATATTCCAAAAGAAATAAGTATAGAAATCTAAACTTTGCGCCAGACTCTATCGAAGGTTTTCGATATTCATAGCGCCACAGCGAAAGATTCACTGAAATGCCGAAGGGCAAAGGATCAAAAATCAGGAACAAGAGAAAGATCTCCAGTAGAGCGCCTCTTGCGAAAGCCATGCTGACAATTAGAGATAAGATTAGAAAAATTGTGATGTTCCCAAATCTTCCTTCTTAAGGATATATTCGAACACTTTATAAAAGAACAGGAGATAAAGTGATAGGACGGTACAGGCTGGATGAGCGTGTATTTCTAACAAGAAGGGAAAGTCGTAGTATAAAGACAGAAACGGAATAGTTTACAAAGGCAGGGTACAAGCTCGGAAGCACAAGGTTTGAGATCCACAAGAGGAATAAATATCATTAGAAAAATACGCCTTCTTAGTGTTAAGCAGAGAGAGTAGAAATATCTATAAAAGAAATTACAATATTAGGCATAATTGAGTTGGAGGGGGATGGTGAAATAAAAATAACTCCGGAATCGTATAACGTGTAATTTGAAGGAAAGATTTGAGCGAGGAGTTCAGCTTTTGCAGAATAAATAACTGTGGCATACTATCGGAATATACTAGAGGATGGAAAGAGGAAAAAGCAAAGTTATAGTTGACATTCTTTGCAAAATGCCAGAAAGAGCTTGAGGAAGAGGAGCCAGAAAGATTATTATATTTTATACGGAGGAAAATATTTTAGTGTTACGGAGTATAGATTTTGTATGATTCCGGGATGAAATATAAATTACAAGAGTTTCTAGAGTTTCAAAGCTACGTTAATTTCTGAAAGCAGCATCCCCGTGGTGAATAAAATGACAATAAATAGAGTTAAACCAAGGTTTGGTAGGTTTAGTTAAAGAGAAATAATATGAAATGCACAACTCCATGTCAGAAAAATTCACTTCGGTTAATGCGTTCTGCAAATTTCGAGTGACCCCTCCCAACGAAGCAGTAGTCCAACCAGTTTACTGCACTAAAGTTTCAAAAATTCTCTTCCTCTGGTAGGCGGGGGTCCTTCCTGCGGAAGATTTGAAGAGATAGAACAAGATACAGAGATAAGAATTTGATCGGAGAAGCCCAGATTTGGAAAGAGTTTAACAAAAATAAGAAGGATTAAAAGTTATGAAAAGATCTAGAATGTTCAGTTCATCTCCAAAACGATCAGGAATACGACTAGGGAGCTGCACCAACTGCTTGAGGTCTTTCTGGACAGAAAAGTGGTAGGCAAGTTCAGCAGCTGTATCTTGAGGGTTAGAGGAAAGACATTGTATCCAAACATTTGGGGTGATTCCGGTTCCCCCTCCTTTTGATAGTGTTGAGGGCTAAGGTAGGACTAATAAATCTGTCCATACTTTTCTAATTCCTTGAGCCCTTCTTTCTCTGCGAGGGTGATATTTGTGCCAATTCTCTTTTTTATAGGTATTTGACAACGGTCAGGTGCTCGAGTCAATTGTACTCTCTTCCACAGTTCCTCAAACACTGAGTCAGCCTCGTTAAAATAGAGGTGCCTTACTTCATTGGTATATTTGTGTGAATTGTTGGAGTTGACTCAAGGATAACTCGTTGTGGTGCCTCTTCTTTTCCAGCCACATTCTGTTTTGTGGAGCTCCTTGACTCATCCATTTTTTCTTCAGTATTCAATCTTCTCTTTTAGAGTCTCTCGTCTAATCGCCCACCTGAAGGGAATTGCGTTAGACAAGGGACTGGGGGAATGATTTGTTCCTTTTTGTTTTTTTTTCTTTTTCATTCTTTTTGTTTTTTTTGTTGTTTTGTTTTGAAATGTTACTGGAAAAGAATCCAAACAAAATATTCGTAAGACCCTGTAAGCTATTAATGTAATTAAAATTTATAATTGTTGAAAGGGGATACTATTTGAGACACAAAAATGTGCTGCAATTAGTAGCCCCTTTTAAATAACAATAAATTAATTACATTTTAATTTCTGTATGACAATTACACAGATATATATTGTATTTTCATCTAAATAATTATATTTTTGTATCTTTTCTTTCATTATTGCTTCTCATTTTACTGTATTTTTATTCTTGAGTAAAAATTAAATTCAAAATATTCAAATAAATATTGAAATTCCATTGAATTCGATATACTTAAATTTATCAGCAATTATTATATCGGAATCCCATTGACTTTCTCGTATTAAATTTATGAAAGGGATTTCAGCAATGACTATAGTTTCACAAACTGAATTGGATTCGTTTTTAAGTAAGTAGCTTGTAACTTTATTTGAATATTCTTTGTGGGGCAAACGTTTGTCCAAACCCCCAACCTCAGAGGCAACGCAATTATTGTATAAATTACCAGTGTATTCTCTTAGTTCTGAAACCTCACGTTCCATGTTTTCCTTTCCGAATTCAATAACCATTTTTTCGTGTTTTAAATAAAAATAGTTATACATAACAGCGTCGGCGCTATTTAGTTTCAAAATTCTTTTTCTAGTTTCAAAGGATAATTTTCCCTTTTTTCTTCTCGCATTTTTCGTAAAGACTACAATGTCTTCCAAGCTCCAGCAAAGTTTGTGGCGTAGTAAAACAAGCGACTCTTCCATCCTTTCAGCAATAATAATCAAATCAAATATCCGATCGATTTCCTCAATTTTATCTCTCAGATCGGATATTGAAATATTTTCCTCTAATCCAAAATCGAAAAGCATTTGATTTTTTCCGAAGCTCCTTCCTTTTCTTTTAACGCTGCTAAGTACCTGGGAAATAAATTTTTTTTTAGCATTATCATTCACCTAATTT
>JABUQX010055311.1:0-25072 GCA_015478945.1 Trachelipus rathkii
AGAAAGTTTAATGATCTTTAATTAAGATAAAAGATAATATACTTAATGCATCCTAAAGCATATTTATTAGGAATTTATATATATATATACATTTACCTCATCTAATAAGTAGTATATGAGGTTCAAGAGCATTTAATATATACTCACTCACTTACGAGTTGGGATAAATTCCCTTTTAAATTCGTAAAGCTTACCCGTATCCTATACTAGTAGTACACCTATCATTTTGCCATAAACCTATTAATTTAATATATATATATAATTTTATATATATATGTATAATATATATATATTAATAGTATATCAAATTCATATATCTATATAATTAACTATACTGAAATAATCTATATATATTATATAATCATATATATATTTATATAATCTATGAGGTAATTAAAGGTGGCATGGTTACAGCTTTAATGCGTCCTTTGGCTTTTTGGGAGTCCCTGATCGCCGAGGTTTTGAAAGGTAGATAGCGCAGGTTTAGCTGTTATATAGATAAGGTTTAACATAGATATCATGCAGATAGAGGCTTCATTACACCAAAATTTTTATAAAATTCAACAGATATATATATACCTTAAAAAATAAGTAATTGATAATCAAAAAAAATGAAAATCTAATGTAATATTTATGTGAAAAAAAAGTAACAGCCTCTTAAAGTTGTTAAAAAACCACCTTTCTTTCCTTTTTTTATCCTTCACAGATTAGGTCTCATTTTAGGCCTCTATACTTTTCAGGTTATATAATTGACCTTTGTTAATAAACATACACAAGTAAAATCTAATGTCATACTTAACAAATTTATAACCTGAACTATTGAAATGAGCCCTAAAACTGAGCATGCCAGGTGGCCCCGTTTCAATATGGTCCTTATGTAGCACATAGATAACACTTCTCTGGATGGAAGAGAGTGTGTAAGCTCTGAGAGGCGAGATATACATGTTGTTTTGAATGCTTATTATTTGTTGGATTCATGGTTTTTTTTAATTCATTATTTTTTTTTTAAGAATATAATAGTAGGCCTTATATCATATGATTTATTAAAAATAATAACTTTTAATTTTTTTATAAGAAAATCCTATGGTAAATATCAATCCACACATCTTCGAGAGGCTCTGTTAACTTATTTATGTTCCTAGATGAGGAACCATTACGGATTCCATTTTCATTTTTTTTTTATTCTAACATTATTTATTTTAATTAAAGCATAATCTATATCCTTTCTAACTTTATAATAAATAATTCCTACAGTTCTCCTTACCCTCCTTATCCTTATTTATAAAAAAACATTATGGACCACAGTTTGTATTCTCAGAAAAATTTTCAGGTTACCAATTGATATTTAAATATAAAAATATTGATTTTTTTTAATAGAATAATATGATGATAATATAATAAAATTACCTATATTAATAATATTTACATCTTTTATTTATTTATATAAATTAAATCTACTAATAATAACAAATACAAAAACTATAATATATAATATTTAATAAAATTATAATTCAATATTTAAATCTGTTGAAACATGAATTAGGAAACATAAGTTAGGTTAGCAATTGGAATATAAACTAAATGTTACTTATTATAATACACAACATATTAAGTTATATGGTTAAGTTATAATGGGTATACCCGCAAACTTTTGGCGAGAGCGCGTCACTCAAAACCGTCAGTATCTTCCCCTAATTTTCAAACTACAGTTGGTGATCTCTCTCTTCTCTTGCGTCGTACGTCGTATTGATCTAGCTTCCTTTCAAAGTGCGCTCTCAGCAATAGTCGGAGCCTTGTGTGTGTTTGATTACAGAGGAGCACCTCACATCTTGCTTTTTTCTCTCACTTTCAGATACATGGGTGTCCCTCCAAGGTTTCTGTTATGTCCTCTGAGCTTATTCCTCATCATTACTACATTCACTAATCATCACTTCATACACACCCTGTCTATACATCTAACTTTATCCACGAATACAATCGCAATCGGATGGATCGTCGATTCCACTATACACAGTTCTTTCACTGAGATTATATCAATTCCTTGTGAGTCTTCCATCTGTTTAAACTTCTAGAATTGCCTCTTCGTTGCCTTAACCTTTCTGATTCTATTCTCGCTGAATCCCCTGGACAGAATTCTTCCCCGGGTGGGGTCGTCTCATCTTTGTGAAATTTAATTCTTTATAAATCCATCATTAAGTAATAAATAATCTCCCTCTCTAAGACAACCTTCCTTATTACTTTAAATCTATTACTCTTTCTCGCGATTCTTCCCCTTTTTTTCTCTCCTTCGTCTGTGACCAATATCTAACTATTATCTTGGCCTTAAATAAACAAAAAAATGTCTTGGAAACCTCAACATCACAACGAACGGTTGTCAGGGCAGCCTCAAAGAAACTTGGGAGTTGTTTAGACTTGTGAGTATCTCACTCTGTTTTCCTCTCTCTCTTCTCAGTTGCCTCTCCCAGCTGATCAGCGAGGGGTTTCATCCCCCACCATGATAGAGAGAGTTATATCTAGAGAGTGTCTCATTTATTTTGTGTGGCTCTTGGTTATAATCATCTCTCGCCGCTTTTGGATGAGGGCTCCGAGTCACAAGCCCAAAAAGCTTTTATAAGAGCCTGGCGCTGTAGCGTCTAAATAATTAGTGTTACTTCCTCTAATCTTTCTGGCGGTTGCGATGTTGGTGCTTTTATCTCTTTTCTACTAGTAACTCCTGGCTTGCGGCCCAAAGTGGCTCGACGGGAACTTTTCCACTAGCGTACCACCCACCTTTATGATGCCCCCACCGCCACAGCAACAAGCGGGGTCTGTCGTCCGGCACATGAGCTTTTTTCGTTGATATTAGTAACTCCAGAAACTTGTTCGCCGTGCAGGTGCTTCTTTCGTCCCTGTCCTCGCCACCTCTGTTCATATAGAATTCTCTTCCATCTTCTGCTTTCCTACTCAATTTAATCTCTCTCACTTTAAAGCCGTGCGTCTGGCTCATCTCGCTAATTTGCGTTTTGATGAAATATTTTGAGACATTCAAACACCCCCTCCCTTGAATGGGGCTCTGCCCGTGAGCGGCGGTATCAAAGTCTTAAAAAAAATAATAAAAAAACAACAAATAAAAAAATATTCCAAAATTTAATATAGCCTAATCTTTAAAATTCTTAGAAAATCTTCTAACCATTTATCCCACTGTTTGCACTAGGCTATGATGAAAATTTTTAAGTCACTAGCATAAAATGATAACCAGTCCCAAGTTATTACAAATCATTTCTTTCTTTTATTCTCTACATGGAACTTCAACAGATTTGGGCGGTGGGTGTGCACTTTCTTGACTAAACATGCACTCAGAATACATAGAGTAATTAAGTACAAGATATAAGTGATCCATACTTCATCATATATATAAAAAAAGCCTCTCCATTTTAACAATTATATATGAGTCGGCGAGAGCCCATTCGGGCCAGCGTCATGCGGTCCACACTGATACTATACGATGTTATCTAAAAAACCTACTATTATCTAGCTAACATGCCACCCAACCCTATATAACGTAAGTATCTGATTCACATCAATTTGCATCTATACATAAGGGTGTTTCGTTACGACCTGGGCCATACTCACTAACCATTATAACCCATCACAGAAAAATCACCACCATATTAACTATATTACTAATCTAATTAATTAGCACAATTCTTTTAACTTCTGCTAAATTACACATTTACGTTTACTATTCAGACAATAATGATTGATATATACTATCTTATTATATCTTACTCTTTACTTAAAACTTCAAATAATACATGATTTTCTATATATTTCATAATATTGCCCTATATTTATGGCATATTTGAGATAATCAAGCTTAACCTAACCTATAACTAATAAAATCACATGTTATAATAATATATAATTCAACGTCAATATTCAGTTCTATCACAAATAAATGTTGCCATCACAATTGTGTAAATGAGTTCGCTCATCACAAATATAGTTTTATAATATAAAATGGTGTGCCTTATCTATAAATTTAAGAAAAATATATTTGGATTTTTCTTTTATTCAATAAGCTAATACTTATATTCTACTAAGATCAATATAAAGTCTTGTCTATAGCGATATCTTAACAATTGCCTTCAAGTACAATTGTGCAATTAATGGCTATATCTTATGTTATAAATATAGATTAAATACATAACCACATAAAGCCTAGTAAGAGACTAACCTTGAACTGAGAGAGGTGAGTTAGTGTAGCAATTCCTGTCCACAATTTTTCCACATTTTTCATCCCCATAAAAGGAAAACCGGCCTTCAATCATAAACTATAAACTCCAAAGGATCAAAGATTATGAACAAATTAAAAGCAAAGGTAGATTGATTAGGACCACAATCGCCATTGCATATGTTTTTGTTGATTGATGTATCACGTTTTTTTTTTTTTTTTTTTTTTTTTTTTTTTTTGGCTTTGTTTTGATAGCGACCTCAACACCAAACCGAAAGGGCATAATGCCCGTCCCTTCCAAGACAGACAAATAAAAATAACGGTGACAAGATACTGCCCTTCAGGCTATCTATCACGAACTCAATAAGAGAGGAATCCACTGCATATATATATATACTCATATATTTAGCAATCATATATTTTTAACAGAGCATACTTAACTAGTGATACTCTCCAATAATATATCGCTAATTTGTATTTGTTTGTAAATCATTACATTTCTAGTTCTAGTTACAGTGAATGTTATATTTTCATAGATTATATATACCATGACTTAAATAATTTGTTAGTCTAAGGTATGTCAATAATTAATATAAGTTAACCAATTTTTTAATATAATATCTTTTAAAAAATTACTCTTAAGACAATTCACCATATTAAAGTATTATCGACGTTTGTATATGATTGTTTAATCGTTTTTGTGTCTATATTGATGCTTACATAAACTGTAAGTAAATGCTTCTAAGCTTCCTGTTCAGTATATTGGCTGGGTCCTAAATTTTATGCATAATTTTGGGCATAATTTAGAAATAAAGAATTTCTTACTCTTTATTTTTTTATTATTACTACCTCCCGACATTTTTCGTATCTAAGAAAATTTATTCAGGATATAATATTATTCCTTGCAGAATTACGGTCGCCATGTAGGCGAAGGTTTGTAGCAAAAGCCGCATTTTAGGTGCATTTGATTATTTAATTAGGCGTGGTATTAGTTTTTGGTGATTTGACTTCCATATATATACATCATTATACCTATATACTATTCTGGCAAAATATTGGTCACACTGGTACTTCTATAAGTCGATATTGTTATTGTTCCACATATTTCCGAGTAAATCGTCTGTCTACCCGCGGCTTGTTACAATTGCAGTTTCTTTCTTCCCCCATACAACGATCTCCTGCTGTAAAACCGTTTCACGCTTGTTCCTTCTTAATTCCCGATGATCCTATCAAATTCTTTTCTGTTCTTCAAAAAAATATTATGATACATTCTAGATTCTAGAAAGTTGCCACCTCCTCCCGTCCATTAGTTTCAAGATTCCTATTCCTCTGCCCCATGCCCGATTTTGCTGCCTCCCGAATAGGAATTTGGTAAAAGTGTATACTCCTCACTAGCAGGTCGGAGGTCCCATACACCAATAAAACCATCTATATTTAGCCCGAATGTCTAGCTCATTGGCACACTCCACCTTGTTTTATTAATACATCAAGTGTAGGCAGGTGGTCGCCGTATTTTTACTCAAAATTTTTTTTTAGAAAGGCAAATACCAACGATATGTGCCCCAACGTGCCCAATGGTGACGAAAATTGGATTTTTTTTTTTCAAAATTTGGATACACCACTCTTCCCCTCATTTTTCAATATTTATATATACTTCTAAATCTAATTTTGCTTTTTCTAGCTCGCTCACTTTCAACTTGCATTGCCCATCACCCCCCCTTCCTTTGGGAGAGCAGAAAATGTCTAAGCCTTCACTTTTTCTACGGTCAAAAACTCCGGTGGGGGCTCCTACGCGACTGGGGCTTTTCTGTTCCGGTTGCCCAGGAACTTTCCCTCTGCACGGTCGGCCAACTCCTTTCTCACCATGCCTATTAGCCTTGTTTGTTTGACGTAACACTACTTTCTAGTATCTCACTTTTGGGATGGCCGGCTTTCCAACCATCTTGTTTTACTTGCTCATGTTGAGCGACAGTTCCGCTAGTCATCCTCTCACTGTTTCCTTCCTCCTTTGAATCCTCGACTCTCATACAACACCGAGGAGTGACGGTTGGTGCGCACTTCTCTTTTTCTGTAAAGATCCTATATCACTCTCGGCAGCTGATCGGACGAGACAGTTAAGCCTCACACTCTTTTCACACGCACACATTTAGCCGTCGGGCTGTTAAAGAAAACTTTTTTTCTTCACACTTGTAGCTTTATTTTAGAAGGCGGAGTGTAAAGAACAAATAAATATTTAAATTTAGATATTCAAAATAAAAGAATGAGAAGTAAGTTTTTTTCAAGGAAATATAGAAGGCCACCAATGCAGAGACTACTCACAGACATCATTCGGATATCAGGAGTAATTTTTCGGTCGCAACATCCTGTAAAAAAAATTTATTAAAAACTATTTTGAGCAAGAAAATATCGAACTCTTCATATTTTCAAGACAACCTTACTTATTTTTTCCAAAAATCGTGTGCTGTTATATCTTACTTTTTTAAACTTATGTGGTAACACTTCTATTTTTTTACTTGTTCTGTGGCACTCTTTGGTCTCTCTTCGTATACATTTGTCACAGATGTATTTATCTTCATATCTCTTAAGCTAACCAGCCCGTCTCTTCAAAATCTTTACGTAAAAATAGGCTTACTCTGGGCTCCCGTCGAGATGATGTTTACCACTCGATTCACGCTCGGTATAATGTTCCAAATCCACATCCTATTGCTTGGGGACATGACGTTTTTTTTTTTTTTTCCTTTAATTTCTTTTTTTCATTATTCTGCGACCCTCTTGAACAAGAGGGACGAGCCACCCACCACAAAAGCGTGAACGTGCATGGTCGTTAGGTATAAACCTGGATTAATCCAGTTTTTGTTTTGATGCTGATAGAACGGTGACCATAACACTATTATTACGGCGACTTGAAATACCCCCATATAACACTCTAAATAGCTAATTACATTAAATTGTATGGGCCGGCATATTGGATAGTATTTAAGTTTGTGATGGTTGAGCTGCAAAAGAGGGAATTTGGAAACGAAAAATTAGTTGGATCGAAGGAGGCATGAATGCGTAGTGGATTGTTTGGGCGCTAGCAGGGTTTGGGTGGAGGGTGAGGAGAAGCGTGTGGTTTTTTAATTTTCGACGAAAAAGTTGGACGGGGCACAACGGACGATCAAAGCCCGTTGGGGGGGCAGGTTAATTAGGCGCGTGCCAAATAGCAGAAAGTGGTGTTCTGACCTCTCCTAAACTGTAAGCCGTAAAGTTGAACACCTAAGTAATCATTCATCGCCGTTTTCTTTAACTGGAAATATTTGTTGATCTTATAAAGGGGAAGATAATCTGAATAATCACTACAGCTGAATATTTGACATCGAATTATCCTGTATTTAATTGTTATTAGAAGGTCACATGGTATCACGATCGAACAGCTTCGTGGATTGGATAATCCGGTGGCATGTGGAAAACTTTGTTTCGCTAGCATATTTTATTGTAAAATAGACAAAGAAATTGAAAACGATGTATTACAATAAGGCTGGATCTTACTAGAAAGCCCGGAGTAGATTTTCCCTAACCTTATGCGATCGCTCACATTATCCCGTACATTGCTTTGGATATGTCAAGTGCACCGACGCAAGTTCCCGTATTCCTAAGAGCGAAAAAATAAGTGCATTAGATAGGGAAGTATAGTGCAGATAAGACCCTTGAGCTTTTCCGAACAGCCGCTCTGGCGAATCGGAAGAGAAGGGAATGAGATTTTCAGATGATCTGAAAAGTGAGAGTTGAGCAAGGAGTTTTCAACGATTTCAGGATGCGAATACAAGTGAGGCTATAGGGCGATAGTTATAAGGATCAGAGCGGCGCCTTTTTTTTTTCGCATAGGTTGGCATGTGGTCTTGCTTCCACACTGTAGGGGAAAGTGTTAGTACTGAACTAGAGTACGAGTGGCGGGGTCAGCAGGAAGCAACCTCTCAAAACTCGGGGAGGAACGAAATCCGGGTCACCGAAATCTGTCGGTCATAATTTCCAATATTGAGCCCGTTTGCATGATCCGATTCACATGGTAATTACAGACAAAGGCATGGACACCTGCAGTGGAAGAAGGAGGAGGAATGCAGAATCGTCCACGTCTGTGTTAGAAGAAAATAGGAAGGCCGAAGAGATTGGCATTTCAGTTGGAGAATTATTAGCAGAAGAAATCATCAGATGATAAGAGGAGGAAACAGATTTTTACAGAAGTTGTTTGAGAATTTTTGGTTGGAGGCCAGATATTTTTTCAGTCAATGAGAATCAGAGGTAGCGTGCACTTTTCGTTCGATTGAAAGCCGCTTAGCTCGTCGAAAGTATCCCTGCAAACTGATTTCTAGCTGATATGTAAAATTAGCGAGACGATAGGTTAGAACGAGAATTTTTCCACTTCCATAGCACTGTCTCTAGCCTTACATAGCCAGAGAATCAGCAAGATCGAAACCAGATTATGAAGACGTGAGAAAGATTTAGTCGAGCAGAAAGAAATGAACCTGCTTAATGGTTGCCTTAACGTTAAGCTCCCACAACTAATGGCAGTTTAAGCAGAGGCGTCCAGAGTCAAAGAGTCATTCCAATTTTACAGTTTAGTCGTAAGAAGCGATGCAAGTGCCGGGGCATAAAAAACTCATTTATAGTTAGGGTTCAGGATTTGAGCTAGATTGGAAAGAGAAAGTATTAAAATAGAGATATATAATTTGTTGTGGTCTCATAGATTTACAAATTAGGTAGCGGAAGGACATAGTTGGTGAAATTTTTCATTTAGATCAAGTTGTGGTTTAAAAATTGGTTGGGAAGATTCGAAATGTTAGATTAGTTGCTCCCAGAAGTTTGAGATGCTGAATGATTCGGCCTCCTCCCCACAAATCAAGTTGAGAGGACAACCATTATCAGTGTTGTGTTACTGAATCCTTAATAGAAGCTCAGAGTATTTAGATGAGATACATACAGTCATAGTGAGCAAGTAGGTGAGATTTTTAAAAGGTGTTAGAAACTCTGTTTGTTGGAGACATGTGAGAAGCATAAGTTATTGATAGTGTTGAGTTTTCGTAAGAAGATTTTAGCCATCGACATCGAAATTAGTAGAGTTCGGATTTCGAGAGTGATTGAGACGTATTATTGTTTAATGGCACACAACTCACCTAATTTTCGCCGCATTATGAATAAGTTATAGTTGGGCCTATTAACGAGTTAGAGGATCGAATTTTTAGCGCTTTACACTGAGTTATGAGACAAGAGCAAAAGGTTAGGGTAGAGTTAGGGAGGTGGTATTCCCCAAGGAAGCAAAGTAAACCTTGTGTTATATATACAAATATATGTATATATATAGGTTATATATATATATATGTATAGTTGTATATACATACTATATAGCTTATATAATTAATTATATATATTATTTATTATATTTTATATTTATGAAATATATATAATTTATTATATATTATATATGTGTAGGGGAGATTATATTTGAGAAAAGATTTGATATTAGTTCGGTTTAGGGACATTTATTTTAATGAAGTAGGAGGATCACAAGCAGGTAAAATTCATAGTATTATTATTAATTGCCAGCGTTTCGAACATACATGGCTCATCCATCCACGTATATGATAAATGAGGGCATGTATAGATCTATTTGGATAAAATTTATAAAACATGATGAGTAATAAAAATAAAAAATAAATAAGCAATAAGTAGGAAAACACGAAAAAAATCTAATAAAAATAGGCAATAGGTACTATGAAAGTAATAATAAAAATAGGTAAAAAGAAAGAAATAGAAATATTGTGTACACTATTACTTATTTTTTTTTTGGATTTTTATTTTCGCATTTTCATTGTTATTTTTTATTTCTTAATTTTTATCTTTGTTTTATTTGTTTTAAATTTCTATTCGATATTATTATATTATGCCTTGTAGTATTCTGAATGATGGCATGGATATGGTTCGACCGTTGATTATAACTAAATATATGTGAGATTTTTATCTGCCTTTGTCATTTCTTTATATAGTTGAAAGAATAATTGATCTTGTAGGCTTAATTGATGCATTTACGGCAATATTGTTTATTTTTACCATTATAAAAATTAAAAGAAATCTATAATAAATTTATACAGATTTCCATTTAACATATATTCATAATATTATGAGTTACTAAAATAATATTTCTGCTATTTTGCAGATATTTGATAGTGTAAAATGTATAAGGTTATAAATTTAGTACACTTGAGCTCTCTCTCTCATCTTCTTCTTCTCAAAAAATCTCATTCTTCATCTCCAACATATTCATTTTCGAGCTCTATCATCTTATCGTCTTTTTTTCTTCTTTTCTTTTCTCTTTCTTCTTTTAATATTATTTTATATATGGTATATCGTAAATTAATATTAAATTATATTATGATATATTGTATGTATTTCTTCATCTATATATACAAAGATATCAATACTACTTTTATTATATACATGTTCTAAATAATATCAAGATTTTTTGTGTGAATCGCGATATTCGATATGTTTCCGACCCCATATATCCCGAATTTGATATTTTTAAATTGATATATCGTATTATTTTTTTTATAATATCGGCCCACTATTTACTATACTATATTAAAAATACGTGCGAGTGCGCCGTGTGGACATGATTTGGGCATTAGTTGGTATCTCTTTGTAACTTCCAAAGGTTTTGTCTGCGATAAATTAGTTATCATATCCATTTCCTCAGTAGTAGGAAGATTATCTTATCTTGGATCAATGTAATTTATCTTAATTTTGATACATTATTTAGGTAAAATTCTCTGTCTCATCTCCTTCTCTCATTTCCTCTCGTCTTGATTAAGTTACTCTCTCTTCTATTATCACTTCCTTCTCTTATTCTTTCTTTCTCTCTCTTTTTCTCCTAATATTCATATTTTTTTATTTTTATATATACATTTATTATATATTTATATATATTCATATATATACATAGAAATTATATATTAAGAATATACAATTATTTTATTATAATATAATTAAAAAATGATTACACAAATTTTTATATATAATATATAGAGTGGTGATCTATTAGGTTAATATAAAATGTTGTTTGATAATTGTATCAATATAGTATCATTGTATTGTAAATTTTTTATCAATGAATCGCAAAGTGAATTGTAGGAACTATTATGAAGAGCAGACGCTTTTAAATTATAAGAATATAGATAACTTTAATTTCTAGTTTCTACTTCATATATATATATATATTAATTATTTTATATTTTCTTTAATATATATACATTTTATTTTATTGTATATATATTATTAGATTTCACGCTAAAGCCCATTATATCAAGAACTAGAGGAGTTATGATCTATTGTTTTTTTTTAGTTTTATTCGAATGGATGATAAAAATAAATTGAATTTATGCTTTTATCGGAGTGAGTTTTATATTATATATAAACTCATTTATACAGTATATAGAACCATGTATATGAATGTATAATATAATAAAATTAATGGAAAAAATTCGTTTCAAATCAGCTTTTGTGCGTTTGTCTCTGTCACTAAAATAATCGCTTGCCTTGAGTCAGTGCCTTTCGAGTGGCACTATTGATTATTCAGGTGAGTACTCAGATATCGGAACCACGTTTATTGTTTGAGAATGACTGAAAGCGTAAGAATAATATTTATATATATTCTTTCTATATATAATCTTATTTATTATAATTACATATAATATATATTATATAAGATTAATATCATATAATTATATATATAATAATAGTAATATATATATAACTATAAGTTATTATATAATAAATATAATCATAATTTTATATTATTTTCTTTTAAAGACTACATTTTAAATATGCATGTTTGAAAAATTCTAGAATTTATTTTTAAAAACTTACTGTCATGATATTAGATGAAGTTACTATTACTGGGGTTAGGTTTATTGTACTATACTCTGTGGGAGTGGATTCTCTGTCTCAGTTGGCAAAGAGTCAATAAAAACCTAACTATGACGATTCACGTTGTGTACTAGGAGACAATTTGGAACCGCTAACTAGACGGATTCAGTTGCAGCAGAATAGGCATTTTTATTCAGGGGATAACAATAGTAACGAACTAACGATAGACTGCGCCTTTACGTTTTGCAGAAACAAGTGAAACCTAAGGTAGAATCGATTATTTTTAATTGGGCCCAAATATTTTCATACTCATTGATCTGTGGTCGTTCCTAAAAAATTTAAACTGTGTTGTTCTTGTTGTGTGTGTGCGTGGTTGTTCCTGATATACGACCAGTGTTTTGTAGTGATTTTATTTCTTTTTGGAATTGTTTAGTTAATCACTTTCTTTGGCGTAAGTTTTATAAAAGTTTGATTTATTACTTTTGAAAAAATATATAATATTTCATATTGTATTTAAAATAGTCTATAAATAGAGTTTTGTTCATTATAGTGTTTTTATATAATATTATCAAATTACTCTAAAGTAATTTATTTATATATATATTTTATGTTTTAGGGGGAAAAGTTTCCATTTATATTTTATGTATAATAATTTATATGCCCTATTAAATTATTTATATATGAGAATTTAATAGTATAACTATAATATAATTAGATATAATTATACGTATATTATAAAATCCTTAAAACATTTTAAGTTATTTGATTTGAAATATAATATTTTTTAAAGAAAACTAATGTTACCTTCTAGTATATGTTTTTCTATAGTCATTCATTATTAAAAAATAAAATAATCGTGTTAAAAAAATTAAAAATTTAATAATAAGTCATTATTTTAAAAAGTAAACAATAAAATATTGATATACTTAGGTGTTCGGTTAAATTATATAATAATAAATAATATATATATATATTATATATTATATATATATATATATAATAATAATTAATTATATATATATATATATATTCTTTATTTTATAGTATATATCTATGTTATAATTATAAAGTATATATAATGTTATATATATATTTGTAGTTCAAGGATTAATGATGGCAGTATACCTCTGGATCTGCTATATTGTTTATTCTCTCAAGGTTAGTGTTTTTTTTTGAATACCGCCCACCCCAGATTTTCGGTTGTTTATTTTCTTTCAGATAAATACAGTAGTTTGATTTATTATATTCTGATCATTGTTGTTACGGTTTTTTTTGTCTTTTTTCATTAAAAAAAAACAAAAAAAATAAATCGAAAAAAACCATGGAAAATTTTCTTTACATTTCTTGGGTAACAATTTAAAGTCCTATAAAATAATGCTTTATAACTTTTTGTACAGGGTAGCTTGATTTGCTATATTTTTTAATATCAAAGGGAATTAAAACTTACGATTCTTTTATATATATATATATATATTTCCGTTATTATATTCTGAGTATCTAATATATATATAGATATATACACCATTGATATATATTTAGTCGCTCCTTTAAGAGATACTTTTATTTCATTTAAATAATATATTGAATATATATTTGTTTTATTATTAATTATTTATACGTTATCATATAATTATTGAATGTGTCAATATTACATAATATAAATATTATAGAAAATTAAATAAAATTTATCATTTTAGAATTTTATTTGATTATATGTCTATTAAGTTTATTATATATTATAAAATGGTATTATTAATTATATTATTAGATGAGAATACTATACTAATAGCCTACTCTGTACTTAAGTTTATTATTGATTTTATAGTATATAATATATATATAGTATAATATATAATATACTATAATTATTAATAATTAATATTATATATTATACAAGCCACAGTAGGGGAGATATATAATATATATATAAGTATATATATAAATATTATTTTATTATAATTATAATATATATTTATATATATATTATAATATATTATAATATATATATATGTAATATATATAGATAAGTATTATATATATAATATATATATATTATCCTGGCCCCATTGGGGTCAGAGTCCGCGGGGACAGAGGGGGGTAATGACGTATTTTACCACATACTCAGTAGTGGGAGGGGTAGGAGGAATCCCTAAGCGACCCTTCTACAAATACATAATAAGAGCGGGGTTATCCGGAGAAACTCCCTCCCGGATGGGGGGAAGATAAGTCTACCCTAATATCCGCTTCCCCTGGAAGGCGAGAGACTCCAGGGACTCTGCATCGGGGCGGTCTAATATTGTATACTTGGAGACCATTAGTTTAAAGAAAAAGAGAATATGAAGATTTTTTCTCTAAACAACTAAGTACGGGAGATGGATAACTCAGTGAAGCATGTAAAATACTCAATATATGGAGTTAGACTCTGAGGGTGTGTTCAGTATTAGAGTGGTCTCGTTTAACGGTGCTCACTTCCGGGGAAATGAGAAGGTGTAGTGTCATGTAATCATTTGTTACATCTTAAAAATTTCAAAACCCCACTTAAGGGGAGAAATTGGTATATTCCTCGTGAAACCCTCAGCTCTTTTGATATTTGTTTGTGTGCTGAGGGGTCCATCGCGCCCTACCACAGGGGTTAATAGAAACCACGTCACCCCCTCTTTCCGTCGGCTCGGACGACCGCTAATGGCAACCGTTGATATACACTCGTTAACTATACGTTGTAATATATAATATAATAATATATACACTTATATAACGAATGACGATAAACACTTGTGCAAAGAATTGTATATTATATATTATATAAATCAGTTTAATAATTATTGTGATTATGAATATATCACCTAGTATAATAGAGGTATTAGTTAGAATCGTCAACGATAGACATATCCGACAATCATTTAGACGTAAAGACAGTAGATAGCCAATATACGGCTGTGACGGCATGCTTAGGCATGCTAACTATATAGAGATAAATGTAGAGCAAGTTAATTAATTAATATAGATATTATAAGTAACCTCGACTATTATGATAGTACCTAATCTTTGTGTGCTATTTAAATTACTAGTTTAGTGGTATTATCTAAATATGTCAAATTTTGCATGAGAGGTTTTTATGTAACTCCTACTCATATACTAAAATATGGTATATAATAGTAGGTCACCTAGAAGGGGGTATTTTTTGGTTTATAACCTAGAACCGAGTCTGTAACACGCTAATTGGCAGGATTCCACATGTAAAAGAAATTGTGGGGGGGAGAAGCCTCATGATTTGGTTATTTAATTTTGTAACTGAGATATCTTTAGTATTTTATAGGTATAGAATAGTGAACTATACTTATTTATAAAACTCCGTAGATTATTGGTTATATATATTATTATACAGTAATAATTAGTGATATATATATGATATACTATATATATATAGTATGTCAATTCGATTCCTTAATGCGATATCCGGGAGATTTTTAGGTGTGAGGTATTTCGTTCTATCCTATATTACCATTTGTTGAAAGTAGATGTGTGATCAAATCCAAAACTAGCACATTTGCGGTGTGCGAAGATGAGAAGAACTTACTTTATCTTTGCTATATAATACGACATATTTCGCAAATTCAGATTAGCTGATATTTGGATAAATTAACGAATTTTCATTGTCTACTTAAGTAGTCTGCGTGAGTGAGACGATAGACTTATGAGATTTTGGTGATAAGTGCTATTTCATCATTTCATACTCTCTGGGCAGATATTTCATGTACTGCTTTGAGTAGTGTGTAGCAATAGTGGTGTAAGATATCTCTCTGCATTTTAATTAAGGCGGTATTTTTATAGTGTGTAGAGAGGGGTTGAACACCCCTCGTGTTTCTTTTAGGTAATTACTAATGGTGAGAAAATGTTCATATATTAACTATGGTTAGACTCATTTACAAGCCTCGATTTCATATATAATTCTGATTCCTGTGAAAAGACGCATAATTATTATGAGAATAACAATGTAATCTCATAGAGAAGGTATATATGATAATATACAGTACATGTCTACTCGGAAATAGACGGGGCGGATGGAGCCCTCAAAAGGGCTTTTTGGTTTTTTGTTTCCTAGAAGGTTTTAAATGTCGAATTGGAGGTAAAAGACCACCTTAAATTTAGTATTGAATTTATCATAAAGATCGAATATTAACCCTTTTTTTTCTTATTTATATCATTTTATGAAAGTTTTATATTAAAATATTAATTATCTCAGTCTTTCTTATATAACGTGTCTATGGTTGGCATTTAAAGATATTATATACATATTAATAACTCACATTGAAATTAATATGTAATCGAGTAAAGATAAATAATTACAATATTTGTATATTATTACTGATTTATTTAATAAATATTTAGCTGGCTAATAGTTGAAAGATAGTCTAACATTACTTAGATGCTGCGTGCCTAAACCATATATTGTGAAAACACTGGCAACAGTTTATTTGCAGTTGTTCGTCGGAATATGAATTTATAGGAAAATATAAGTATTAAATGCTATTTGTAAAAGATCCAAATCCGAAAATTATGACTTTTAAATATGAGTGATAAAACTGAATTTACACTGATATTGGTTTAGTGATAATATATTATTATATTTATATTATAATATATATATTATATAATATATATTTTGGACAGGAGCAGTTTTTAGGTAGTTTAATTATTAATTATCTGAGTATTATTCATTAGGATTCATACTCCTCACTTACTCAATATCTATAGTGGTGTATTATTATGTGATCTTATTCGACTCTTCTTTAGTCATTCGCTTAGAGTCCAAAATCATATAATTCGATAATCACGTGAAAATAACCATGATATGCAATGTTAAAATTTTTAAGGTTTTCTTTATAACAGTATACCGTGAGAGAAAATTTCTGTTAACTGATTATAAGTGAATAGGGATATTATGATATATTTGTGTATAGACTAATAATATATATATATGAATTAGACGTGAATCGGTATAATATCCGTCGGAGACGATAGATTACGATAGTATATCCTACTCTGACGTTCAACTTCACGTTAACTGGGGAGGGATAACGTGCCTACTCTCAGTATAAAAAATTACTATAAAAATGAATACGTAGAAGTACTTGAAACTTTAAATTATCAGGTAAAAAGGGTTGACAGGAGACGTCTGGAGTACGTGAAGTCGGCGTGATATATGAGTGGAGTTCTTATTTGTCGGAAGCGTATTTACGGATAAAGGAGGATTTATCAGGTTCGGCGCTCTCAGGTCGTCGCCCACGAGGGGCGGTCTGGTCCTTGAAAAACGAAGAAGAAGAACTGTTCTTTTGGAATGCAATAATAAGAGAGGGAGCAAAGGAAAGAAGAAAAGGAAGTACTGAGAGGAGGAGGAAGGTAGGCAAGAAGGAGAAGGCAGACGTAATGAGGCATGGGAGAAGGAAGGCTGAGAGGATTAGCGTTTGGCTCTCCAGGAACGAGTGCTGGAGCCACTGCGGTGCGCCGGTGTGGAGTAAACTTCCGTATTTATTAAATCTCTCGACAGAATTGGGAAATCGTATTGGTTGTGATCCTTATAGGGGTTAGGCCGTGGTGGATGTGTAGGCAGTGGTTTACGAATTTATTCGATAGATGATGAATATAGGTTATTATTATAAATGTACTCGCTATAGGCAGATGTCTAGGACTAAACGAGTTACTCTTTAGGGTGCGCTTGGATCGGTACTGTTGATGAAAAAAAAGTTTAGCACAGAGCGCAAGAAGCAGCGAGGATCGGTCGAGGGCAGGTAATGAAGAAGGATGATATTGGAAGATAAAGACAAGGAAAGTATCCCGGAGAAGGAGTCTGACTCAGCCTAGGAAGTAGAGAAGTTTGGTTGTAACTGAACCCGGTGCCTTCTAGGGACCGCTCTCTCGGGGTGCGGTGGCAGAGGGGTTATATAGTATGTTTGTATTGGTTATAATTATAAAATATCAGTTATATTTATTGATGTCTTTGTATATGACTGTTTTTGTGAATATGTAGGTTGGGTGATTTAGGTTCTGTAGATTATCAATATAGAAGAGATATTAGGTTTTAGAAAGGCGATACAAGTGATGGATAATAAATAAAATATATCCAATTAATATATTAAACTTATTAATTAATTGAAATAAATAAATAAAGTTTTTATTCTTTTTATGTGTTATAACTTGCGAATTTACGTTTTTACATACCAGGGGTCTAGGAAGTGCCTAATTTGTAAATCAGATAACTAAATCAAAACTTACATGTAAACTTTTTTCAACCTCAGTAAACAATATTCGACGTGGCATGACCATTCTGTGTTGTGAAGTATAGATGCCTAGTTGATCGGATTGGATGCTAATTTTGTTATCTCTTTTGTGTTTAGAAGGTCAACTTTTTTACTAAAAATTATATGTTTTAACATTTACACAGTCACTTTCACATCAGGTTGGAGAAAATTTGGTAGATCCAGGCCAAGCCAAACTGAGCTGGAACTTTCCCTCTATTAAGTCATCTATATTCTGAATCTATTTCTGATAAATTTCTTTGAAACTATTGATCTATTGTTAGGATCTAAATTTATTTTATAGAGATGTGGTCATGTTTTACTTCACTTCCCCACCTAATTAATCAGGTTGTAGGTATAGAGGAATAGGATGGGAGTGAATTAATTATAGTCGGTGTATAAATCATATTTTGCGTATTGGCAAGATGGTTTTATTGGCCTTCGCATGTCCAATGTGTATATGTCTATTGAATTCTATTGATCGCTAGGTTGAGTGCTGTTATTTTGTGTGAATCTGAATATAAATCAAAAAAATGTCAAATTTTTTAACTAAAATTTGATCATTGTTTTTTTTTCCGCGTCCGCGTAATTTTTAATTTCGAGCGATAGAATATGTGCAAGTAATAGATAGATAAAGAGGCTCTAAAGTGTATACAACTCATTCGTTTTTATAAGATACGGTTGTTTGTCAATTTCATGGTTATAGGTTCTATTGATTCTATTAGTGAGTGTGTTTCCTATAGCTGAAGTTGTGTTGTTTGGAACACTTTAAGCTGGGTTTTGGAGGGTTTCTATTGGCAATGTATTCCAAACATCTCTGAGAGGAAAAATTTCAGCTTTAGCAGTGTAGAGGTGTTCATGTTCTATAAAGACTTTTTCATGAGGGTCCAGAGGTTCTCTATGGGTTTATATTGGGACTTTGACCTGGCCAATCACTGTGAGTGGTGATTACCTATAGGAAAAAATAACTCTGGATACCATTGTCTCAATATTAATATTGATAGTATAAAAAGTGAAGCAACAGATCAGTTTTATAAATTTAGTAAATAATTGGTGAAATTGCCAACAATTCTTGTTGTTGGACATATGATAGGATAAAAGTGAACAGCTCTCATAATGGTATCCCATATCAGAGTAGCAATTGGTTCATCATTCTGTTGGCTATTATGAAGTAATTAAAAATCTGTAGAGTTAAGCAAGGAGAATTAAGCTGTATCCTTTGTCTTTTTTTCAACTACAGTTTACACATAGCTATATCTCCAAAGACTGTCTAAAATATCAGACTGATTAGGCCTATTGAAAATTGTTGTTATATGTATTATTAGAATAATTTGTAAACAATGCCGGTGATAGTTTTTGAATATATAAAAATAAAATTGCACTTTTAAATGGTTAGTTTGCAAGAGATTGCTGAAGATGGTAGATAACTAAAGAGGTAGAAAAATTAGAGGGATGTTCTTAGTTATTGATTCTAAAAGTGGATGTGATGTAGTTTGATAGAGAAAGAAGTTTAAATCAAATGCTCCATTAGCCCAAAAACTAAAAGCTAGAGAAAGATGAGGGTATTATCTTTAATAAGACAAAGCTAGATAAATATTTGGAGTGATAAAGATTTGAATCATTGGGATTTATGATTAATCCACCAAGGCTACAAAAACTGGCCACAATAAAGATGATAGTATACTAGGAAAAAAATGTTATGTCAAGGACCTTATTTTTTTGTAATGAAACAAAATTAATATTATCATCATCAGCCATCCCACGTTTCGCCAGAATTGGGGTAATATAATAACCCTTAGAATGTTTTGGTCCTAAAATTTCAAGTTTACAATATGTCAAATTAATTTTAAAGTTGACATATTAATTTTATATATATATATATATATATAAAAAACCTAAGCCATTTATTTAATTGATAGAGTCTAAGGATTGACTGATAGTGTACTTTATCTTATTGCAGATTATCCAAAATTTCAGGATACTATCTGCAATTTTAATTCATTGTACAGTACGAATACATAACGAGGTCAAAAGAAAGGAAAGAGAGGCATTGTAAAAAGTTTTGGAGAAAAAGGGAGATAAGTTTAAACTTTTGGATTAAAAACTGAATTAAGCATTGGTCCCTTTTTTTGAGCCAGATGAAGCCCCACAAGCATACGCCACCACTTACAGCGGGCCACAATTCGTTACTATTGCAAAAGTATTATTAAATTATGTAATTCGAATTCTGTCCAGGTTCACATTCCCTCCCATCAATAAGAACTGGATAATGACTATATAATATTTAGGGTAGCGGGTTACTTTATTTTATGGAAGCGTTTGAAAAAAAATTTTTATAATATAGTTTTAAACTTTTTAATCATGTATATCCAGATCTCTATTATCAAATCAGAAATAAGTAGTTTAATAAATTAAAAAAATAAATAAGAAAAGAAATTAAAGAAGCGCCACTAGAGGTAAGTCACTTTCTCACTAACCTCTTTAGTGCAAATTCAACACGCAAACGTCAACGGGTTTTAATGAATATGTAATAAATATAATTATTATATGAGAAAAAGTTGTTAAAAAAAAGTGTTACAACCAATAACCCATCGCATTCACAAAAATAAAAAATAATTTGAAGATCATTGGTAATCTTGAGCATTGGGTATATGATCGTGCGTTGCAGATTAAAACAGCTCTCAAGAGTAGGTTTGACCATTATCTGTATCATCTCAATGGGAGTTGCAGATAAATCTTTTTTTTAAAAATTTTTTTATATATATTAGTAGTCAATATACATGAATACTAATTTTGGTGAGCTCATGAACACGAAAAAGATTACGAAATACTAAAATGATTAAAAAGACAATTTAATTGATTAAAGCGTAAAAGCAGCCTGGAATCTTACCTTATCTCATACCTATTGTGCATGAGAAAGAGAAAGGCTTTTTAAGATGCTACAGTGAGTGAAATTTTATGTCAAATTTTGGTCATGACAACAAAAATGTTATAAGCTATTTATATTAACTGCGTTTAGCATTGTTTTTTTTTTTTCATATATTGAAACTGTACATTTGTGTATATATACAAACAAAAGATATAATACTGAACGCAGAGTGGCGAGTAACCGGCAACCTATACCTATAAACTTGGATCGAACGACTGCACGTAAAACTCACCTTAAACCTTAAATAATTGGATCCGACGATAGAAAATTTCGACCTAAACTAATAACATGGATCTACTTTGCCGTAACAATGGTTTCCTTGTTTTTTTAGCAAACAATTTTTGGCTTCAGAAAAAATATACCAAAAGTAAGTTCAAGCAATCTTCCACAGAGTGTATATTCCGATGCGTAAAAAGAATAACGAAATATTAGTTAAATAACGTATGTATTTTTATTAATTTAAAAATTTTTTGTAATCCTGTTTATAATGCTTTAATGTACACTCATATCCATAACAACACACAATATAAAAAAATAACATTTATACTGCACCTATAAAAAGGTATAAGGATTACGGGTCTTTGTCCTTGCGACCCCTTTCCCTGAGTGATGGAATAACTAGTTATACTAAAAACCACAAACGACTTTCATATTTTTTTTTATTTTTACTTATTAATTTTTATATAGTAACATGTTTATCTAATCCCGTTTTGCGTATCGCGCGAGCGTTCTTCTATCGTTTCCGGAGAGAGTTTCAAAAATCACCTTAAGCTTACGAACCTATAATTTTGTTTTTCGATACCAAATTTTATTATTCAAAAAAGAGTAAATTATCTCCATTTGAAGGGAAAATTTTGTTAACTGCCTCAAGACCTTTCTTAGAACTAAAGAATCAAAAATTTAGCTACAAAATTTGAGTACAAGTACACAAATAAAGGATATGTGGATCAGAGTTTTATATTTAAGATTATTAGCCTTTCTATTCTATGTCTAAACGACGCTTAATTTTAAGGCCATTTAATTGTCTACGCGTATAAAAGCTTTAAAAACAAAACTGCATTGTGCTCCAAGTGCCAAGTAAAATGTGCGGCGCCCAAGGGCCAAGTAAAAAAAATTTAGATTAAAAAATAATCTAAATATAAAAATTCTTACAATAGTACCAATGTTAAGTGTTCATCATTTATTTGAAAACATATAAAAAAAAAAAAGAAAAAATCGGTTACTGAGACATTTGATAACTCCGTCGTAAAACCACGAAACTTTCCTGCTGTCAAGGATATGAGTCTTGCCGCTGGAGTGATGGCTTCTGCCAACACAAATCTTTTCTTTGCTAAAAATCAGAATGGAGACAGAAGTAGGCTGAAATAGAGAGAATATCCAAATACTAATGACTAATACATAAAAGAATAAAATGAATCAGTTCCAAGCATATATATATATTATATATTAATAATATATATAATATATATATATATATATTATATATATATATATATAATATATTATAATATTTATATATAATATATAATATTATAATATATTATATATATATATTATATATCGTGGGCGACTCTTCATAAGGCACTGCGGAACTGCAGCCCCCATGAAAATTTCAGAACTAAGTCAGAACTACTAAACAGCTTTTTATATCCTTGTAACTCTGTCTCTTCTCTCTCTCTCTCTCATATATATATATATATATAATATATATATAAATTTTTTTCTGTCGAACAATATTCATAAAATAATAGAAACTCACATGTGGTTTAAATATTGCTTCTCTCTCTCTCTCTCGTCTCTTATATATATATATATAATATATAATTATTATTATATATAATATATAAATATATATATATATATACTATATATATATTATATATATTATATATATATATATATATATATATTATATATATATAATATAATTTAAAATTATTCACTGATGAATCAGACATGAAGACAAATGTTCTTTTTGTTGTTTTCATTAATGCTTTTAGTGTCATATTTATGATGTTATTTCGTAATTAATTTTATTTTACCATTGTTTATAAGAAATTGAGTAATTTTAAAAATCATTAATTCAATACTATTTAGGTTGTAAAATTAATTTAGATAATTTATAGTGAGTATGATAATATTAAGATTTAATACTTAGTAGTCGTTTTATCTTTTTGAATAATTTTTAAGAAATTGAAAATATTTATAGTAATTTTACGTAATAAATTTAAGGAAGAATGGTATAAAAGAGCGAGCTTTATACATACACTGTGTGTTCATGTTCGGTTCGATTCTTTGTCGCCGCTCTTGCGTAATCAAGATCTTGACGTGTATTACTCTAGTTTTAGTGAGGTTAAGGGTTTAGAATAACTATTCATTATTTTTCATTACTTACGAACCTTCCTGGTACAAACTTTGGATTTACTGGAAGGATAGTAAGCAAAGAAAAAAGGAATAGGTAGGACCTAAGCGAAGAATTCACTTATCTTGAGGACAAAAGAAGATTCAGGAGCGGAACTTAAGAGGAGAAAAGTAAGGAAGTTCTTGATAAAAACATCAGCATTACATAAACGATGAGCTGCTCGATCGGGAATTCAGGAAGAACAGAAAGTCCGCAGAAGAATCAAGAGCCAGTACGACCTGGGAAGTGTCACACCCTAGAACACCTCAGAAGGAAGACAACATGTCTTGGAGGCCGCGGAGGTACAATAGGGACGGACTTCTTGTGACTTAAATTTGGGCGGCCTGTCGGGATCTGCTTGAAATGAATAGAGAGTGATTTAAGGTTCCTAGATCAATTCTGAAGAAATTTTTAGGCAAAAAAAAAAAAAACATCTTTGGTCACTGATTATTCGTATTTATATTAATTTTGCCGTTATTTGGAAGTGTTGTTATAAACTTTGAAAAAAACTTACGAAAAAAGAATGGCATTAAAACTTGTGTTGTGTAGTTAATGTCATAGAGTTAGGTTTGAAGGTAGAGAGGCCAGAAGATTCTTATAGCAAAAGAAAGACTGCTGTGAGGCCGCGAGGCGCAAAAAAAAAAAAGCTTTTTAAAGGAAAAAGAAAGAGCTGCTGAGGGCGCGAGACATTTTAAAGAAGAAAACCATAAAAAAAGAGAAGGAAGCGGCGATAACCGAGCATTCAAGAGATTGGAAGCTCGCGTATCAAGCAGTGAGGAGTAACTTATGAATCCTCGGCAAAGTTTTCAAAATGAGAGCCAAGGTGCCCGAAGCCACTCTATTTACCGGACGGAATGATGAATTGGGGAACTACCTTGAGCGATTTGAAGCGATCAAAATACAATTGATAGCCGGAGTCAGATTTTTGTTGACACCGCCAAGGCTTTTGAAGAAAGTCCGAAGAGAATGGTGTCGGAGTTAAAAATCAAGAAATCTGAGCTTGATTAGAACAGGAATGGGATGAGAGATACGCCAAGCGTATTTATCAGGGAGACGCCCACGCGCGAGGAAATATAAAGAAAGTAAAACCACGACTGCACATTCAGGGAACAGCTGAATCGGCAGGGTTGGGAACCAATTAGAAAATTTAACAGGGAGAGGGGAACGAACCCAAATAAAGAGGATCAATGTGAGTCGAACGGACACGTTGTCTCTATTCGTCACAGATTTACTTGCAGAAGGACTTTAAATTCGACATTGAAAGAAAATTGATAACGAAGAAGAACCCAAGAATTGATTCGACAGAAGTTGTCCTGGATTGGAACGAATCTGAT
>JABUQX010055312.1:0-10000 GCA_015478945.1 Trachelipus rathkii
TGAAGATTCAGGAAGACAGCCTTACGGAACGATGCAGGTACGAAAGGACGAGGAGATCCCTGAGAGACATCGCACAGAAGTTTCTTCTCTATCCCAGGGAGTTGGAGCCACTCCAGCTTGAGAGAAGAATCTTGTGGAAGTGCAGGATCTTCGGTAGTCTGGCACGTTGCCATAGCGTTGTAGTCGATGTTGGGTAAGGCTGAAATCGCGTCGATTTCAATGCGGGAGAGAGCGTCAGCAGTGAAGTTGTCAACACCTGAAATATGTCTGACATCAGTGGTGAACTGTGAGACATACTCAAGGTGACGAGCTTCTCGAGGAGAGTGCCGTTCGTTTCTGGAGACCATAGCGAAGGTAAGTGGTTTGTGATCAGTGAGTATGTGGAACTCACGACCCTCCAGGAAGTAGCGGAAATGACGACGGCGAGATTACGATTCGAAGTAACTCCCTCCAAAGGCACTGTCAGCGAGTATCAGGAGGTATTGCAGACTTGGCGAGGAGTAAAAGGCGAGAGAAGACCAACTACTGCCATTCAGGTGCGTGCTGGAGAACACCTCCGATCAGCAAAATCGCGAGGCATGCTACTGAACTTCTCGGTCGGAGCTGAGTCTGGGGTGGACTAAGATTGAGCAGAGCGAGTTGCTTTCTTTGGAAGCTGTCAAAAGCAGCATAGCTTCGTCGACCAGTCCACTTTTGTAGAACTGCCTCGGTGGTTGGGGGAGTGAGAGCGTAGGGGTCGCAAAAGTATAGCGGCCCGATTTGAGAAAACCACGATGATAGAAGTTAGCATTGCGGTCTGACTAAGCGTGCTTCTGAAGACAGCCTAGGAAGGTGCGAATGGCCTCCACGCGCTCTGCAAGAGGACAAATGCCATCCGCTGAAAGTGTGTCCTAGAAAGGTAAGAGAAGGGACACCAAAAACACACTTTACCGGGTTGAGACGCATGCCACATTCGTTCAACCTGGGCAAAAAAACGGCAGCGTTAGATGTTGCTCATGCTTGGCAGGAGAAGAGGAAGCTATGAAGGAGGTCATCCAGAATAAAGCAAATTGCGAAGGGGACAACCTCTAAGGAACGTCATCGATTGAAGCGTTGAAAAGTCGAGCTGCACCCCTCAAGTACGAAAGGGCATGCGTGTGTACTCAAAGAGGCCAAAAGGGGTGATGATGGCCGTCTTCGGTATGTCCTCTAGCGCGACTGGGATCTGGTGGTAAGCCCTGACAAGATCCAATTTACTAAAAATGGATTTACCAGCCAGATTAGAGGTGAAAGACTGGATGTGCGGGACCGGGTAGCGGTCTGGTATCGTACAAGCGTCAAGCTAAATATCTCCACAGGCTCCAACTCAGAAGCACTTTAGGAACCATGTGGAGGGGGGAGGACCATGAACTGTTTGGAGTGGCGGACGAATAGCCAAGTTCGTAGCATGTGCTCAAACTCCGCCTTGGCTGCCTTGAGCTTGTCAGGAGGCAGACGTCGAGCACGAGCAAAGGTGGGAGAGCCAGTAGTCTCTATATGATGGCGCACAGAGTGTTGAACAGGAGAAGAAGAAGAAGAACAGGGGTTCAACAGCGCCGGAAAAATTTCTTGCAGGATGGTGAAGCGAAGGGGAGTGTACCCAGAAGAAAGGAGCCAACCAGCAGAGATGCCCTTTACAGAGAGAATGAACTACGGTACCTGCAGAATGACTAGAGACGTACAAACCGTCAACTAACTCCTGTTCTTAGATCGACCATAGAGGTCGAAATGTGACCAGAAAATCACTCCAAAAATTGGGTTGGGTAACGTCAGCCGCCACGAATGACCCAGGGATACTTGACGGCGAGAGAGGGGTCTAAGGTGCACAAAACGCGCTTCACCATAGACATGGGATGGTACTACCATTTGCTGCGTAAAGAGCCCGGTCAGGAAGAGGGACAGCGGACTTTTGGGTAGTATCTCGAGGAAGAAGCGAAAACGACGCACCGGTGTCAATCAGGAAGAACAGGTTTGTAGACCTGTCGAAAAGGCGCAGGACATCCTGAGAAGAGGAAGAAGGCGGAGAAGAAGAACAAACGGAGGGGTGGCCAGCTGGATCCACCGCCTTTATGAACCGCTGGCTAGGGGGTTTCCCGAAAAAGTGCAGGGTTGGTTGCACTTATGCGCTTTCAAGCCAAACCGGTGGTGGTAAAAACAATACCCATTTGGATATTGCTGAGGGCCTGGGGTGGGAGAGCGGTCAGAGAAGCGACGACCTGAAGAGGAGCGGTTGCGGGATCGAGAGTCCCTTTGAGACCGTAGCATGGCGGAGATGGACATCAGCTCCGCTTTCATGTCTGCCATGCCATGTTCCAAAGCCGAAAGACGGGTCTCTATACTCGAAAAACGGGAGGAACAGGGGTCGTGAGAGGCGCTGGAGATGGACCAGGGGTACGAGGGATGGGGCGGGTACACCGGATAAGAAGAAGAAGTAGCAGCGGAAGAGGGAACCGGAGAGACCACAGAGGGGGGTGAAGAGAAGGTATAGGGAGAAGGAAGCGAAGAAGACGGGAGAGGCAATGAAGTAGGAGGAAAAGTAAGTGCCTGAGCTGCAGGAGAAGAGGAAACAGACACAGGAGCAGCGATGGCAGAAACAGCGGGAGCATTAGAGTTGAAGAAGCGTATAAGACCATCGGCTCTCTCTGCAACCTCCTGAAGAGTAAGTTTTGGATCCATCGATGCGAGGAAATACTGTACATCTCTGGGTAGTTTCTGAATAAAGAGAGTGCGGACAAAACCTGACTCCTGTGTAGTAGGGGGTCCACTCAGCAAAGAGAGCATCTGCACCAGGAGATCAGAAGGCTTCTGATCTCCTAGTGAGGTGCCACGTAGAAGTTCTTCGTACTTGGCTTCCTGAGAAAGGGACAGGCGGGAGATCAAGAGGGTACGAAGATCTGAGTAAGGGGTAGAAGAAGCGGACAGTGTAGGGATGGAATCCCTAATGCGGATGGATACATCCTCAGGCAGGAAGGACAAAACCGTACTGTACTTGGTCGCCTCATCACTGATAGTACGGAGGATGCCATCTACTAGTGAAAACCATGTTTCAGGATGGTGAGGGTAGAAAGGAGGAAGACGAAAGTGGTGAGGAGGTGGAGGATGAGTGTCGTCGTTAGTCTCCACCATGACGAGGGCTGGAGAATGAAGTAGAAGAAAAGAAATGACGAAGAGAGAAGGTAAGAATTAGGAGAGGAATGAAGGAAGGAAGAAGGCAAAACCACAGCACCAATACTAGAAAAAGTAAATAATGCAAAAGGTGACAGCGCGAAAATAAAACTAACTATTCTGTTTCCGGCAGAAATATGATAAAAAAAATACTAAAACTTTTTTGTTTCTGGCGGAAATATGCTATAAATAAAATACTAAACTTTTTTTGTTTCCGGTGTTTGACGCGTATATGTATATATAAAATTGAAATTTTAAAAAATAGTTATATAGAAAAATGTTTTCGCAAATATGGGCTCAGGTAAACAATAATAATAATAATACTAATAATAATGAAAATACATAATATATAATAAATAATAATAAAAAATAATAATAAATGGTAAAAATAATAATAATAATAATAATAATAATAATAATAATAATAATAATAATCATAATAATAATAATAATAATAATAATAATAATAATAATAATAATAATAATAATAATTATTAATGAATGATTTTTAAGATTTTGAGTTCGAGCATGCAGGAATGATTTTTCATTATTGAGCCTAGACAAAAAAACTCCCAACGCGTGCTTGTTAAAGCTGCGCACTGAAAATTTGTAGGCCGTAGCTGGTGGATAAATATGCTGGCTGAGTGTGTTGGAGCCTACTCGTCACTTGGTAGGCTTCGCCACTTCACAGGGTACCAACATTTATCACTATTATTTACATTAATATATAATAATAAATAAATTCGCACTGCCTATTTCACTCACCATGGCATAAAAAAGTAATTATCTCGCTTTAATAAGCTTTAGATAACATAAAGTAATAAAAAATTCATAAGTTATAAGAGCTCGGCAAACGGTTGCAGTTGAACGCAAAAAATGGCGGTAGAATGAGATGAGGACGCACGTCAGTCGTAATCATAATTTTTAATTTGCCATGGTGAGAGAAAGAGTTCTCGTCAAAAAACTTGCCGCTTGCTGCTCCGGCACATTATGTTGGTAATACATTGACCTGACCTCAACTCACCAAATATTATATATTTCCCTTCAGTAGGAAATGGCAGGTGTTACAAAGTCTTAATTTTTGGAGGGCAGGAAAAATTACTATGGTATGGACACTTACGTTTAAAAGCATAACACTGCTTAGCACTGTCTGATATTCCTATTCGAGGTTTATCAAAAATTAACGAGTGAGGTAAACAAATAGTTTTCCATTTACTAATGTGCATTGTCCATTTATTAATGGTACGAATATTACAAGATGCTAACGAACGCATAAATTTCAGAGGAGGAGAAAGTGCTCAATATCTCCTTGTCTCACATTTTTATTCTTGACTGCTCATTGTCTGAGAATAATAAATATCTTTCGGAGTTATTAGCGAGAGGAACGACAACAAGTGTTTGCTGATTAATCAATAATGATACTCTTTAAGTGATTGGAGGTACAAATGATATAATTGTTAAGTAAAATATCATTGGATGGAAGATCAATTTTATTTTATCATCAGAGCGGCAGTACTGGCGGAGAGAATCATTAAGGGTCTTGCAAACTTTAACATAATTTCAGTAGGAATGTCTTGTATTACTGAAGTTAGCAAAATTTTAAATTTGGCGTATTTATTTTAGTTCCTACTTGAGCATGGTCGAATGCTTAGAGTGTGCCGCAATTGCCTATATTTTTGAAGATACTGCGATGACTCTTGTTTGCAGGATGTCTACAGCAATTGTTAATGTCTAATGATTCGACAAGAGTTTTGATTGTTCACTCAAAGAAAGAAACCGAATTTCTTAATATTGGCAACAGCATGTTCTCATGACACATGAACATCATCTTGGGGAATAGGTGTCAATTTCGGCACTTCATTAACATACGGTCACTTGAATATTCACCTGATGACGTTCAGTTGAGAGATTCAGAGCACGGACACACATTTTGGCTTCTGAATATTATCGGCATGACTACTCTCAGAGAAACAAGAAACTGCTGATTGAATATCTGACCATTCGTTGGTGGAGAAAGCTAACTTGGATGATTATTTGATAGTGGTTATTAATTCTGAAACTTTTAGTTTTACTTTATGTCATACTTTTTCTTTATACATATAGTGGTCGGAGTATTTACGTTTTGGGAAAAAAAAAAAAAAAGCGAAAAAGTTTTTTGTGTTGAATGGAGACCTGATACTGACTTTCGCTGACCGTGCAAAACCAAGAATTTCAACGTGACGAAACAGAAGGCTCATACATTAGCTATAATTTTCTGTAAATTTACTATATCCATCTTTATGACCTTTTTCGTTTCTTGTCCATACTATTGTTGTAATTTTATATTAGTTTCAAAGAGATAATTTCTGATTCGCTCTTAATACCTGGAATTGGGAATCCTTTTGACTCTTCTACTCATTTCTTCTTTCTACAGTTTTCCTTTGTTTGCTGCTTAGATAGTTCTTAACCCAGATGTCATTTTTCCTTTCCGAGAATAATTATCGATTGCAAAATGTACGTTGCGTTGTCCATGGGAAACAAGTTTCGAAGTAATTGATTCGAGGAATATACCTCCAACAACGTAGCCTATGTTGCTAGATTTTCGATGTGCTCAAATGTACTGATCACTATCTTGAACTTAACTAGTCAGCTTCGACCAAAGTCAATTTCTCAAAAAGTTGTTAAATTTTCTAACAAGTTTCGTCAAACATTTTCCTAATCGCATTCCGAGTGGCCGAATGCAATAACATTTTTTTTTAATATTTGTGAATGCGAGAGTCAATGCGAATATAATAGTATATATATATATATATATATATAATAATAATATATATATATATACTATACTTATATATATATATATCTATATATATATTATATATATATATATATATATATATATATATTATAATTTATATTATATATAATATATATTATATTATATTTATATATATATATATATATATATATTATTATATATTATTATATATATATTATATATATTATATATATATTATATATATTATATATATATATTATATTATAGTATATATTATTTATATAATATATATATTATATATTATATATATATATATATCATATATATATAGTATATTATATATAGTAATATATATATATATATATAAATATATATATATATATATACTATATAATTATGCTATATATATATATCACTACTGTCGTCAAATAAACGCATCCACAAAGGTACGTGGCGAAGGAAGGGAAGAAAAGGTTGAAGAACGCGGAAGAACACTTTATTTGGACATGAACCAGTTAGCTATGCGGATTCCTCCCAGAACCGTAGGTTGATAGAGTTTGAGCCCAAGGTGCAGCCAAAGGGTCTCGTCAGTAGGGGTTCGGGAGTTTTCGGCGCTGGAGAAACACACTAAATGTTGGTACGAATGGCTATACGCCCGGTTGGGGTGCTGGTCTGTCTCATTATATCTGGTGTATTGGCCCCACCTGGCACGTAATGACTGCCTGACACCGTCCTGGTATGCTCTCGATGAGTGGCGTTAATGTGCTGGACGAGTGATTTTGCGATCATAGCGTCGTGCAGTGCCTTGTCCAGGGTCGGGATAGGTCATGGAGAGGGTTGCAGCTGTCGTTCCGATGTTTCAGGAAGTATCCCACACAACTGTCAATTGGTTGAAGGCTCCGGACTATATGTCTGGCCATCCAAGAACACGTAATTTGACCGTCCTAAGGTAGTTTTCACAACATTGCGGCCTTGTGTGGTTTTGCATTATTCATGCATTTAGCGATGAAAGAGTCACTCGAATTAGGGCATATAGCACGCCATATGGTCTCGAGATGTTCTGTGATATATCTTACGGCTGCAAGAGTGCGATTTCCAATCGAAGATTGTGCAACTCCGGTAGGCCCCGATACAAGAGATGCCTCCAGACCATAACCGACCCTTCAACGGTGGACACCTGCGAGCACATTGCTTTGCGCGAACCTCTCCGTCGGTCGTCGTATACTCTAAAGCACGTCCCTGTCCCATGGAAAACGTAAAAAGACAGCTCTCGACTTCACGTAATGACACCCTTTGCCCAATCGTCGACGTCCAAATGAAATTGTGTTTCTCGGGAAAATGCCAATCACGTCCTTCAATGTGCAGTCGGTGTGCGGTAGACCTAGTTGCAGCCTCCGGGCCCGGTAATTATGTTCTCGCAAGTGTGCTTCGCCGCAATGTAATTGTCACTCACCCTGGTGCCGTGTACCTTCGCCAGCTGTAACTGCAGATTCGTGCGTTGTTTTGGCGCTTCTCGCAATGCACGTAGAGTATATAATAGGTCCTTGTCCAATGGTGTCGTGGCCTGGGCCTACCTTGTCTCAATCGGAGATCATGTTCATGGGTTCCTGGTTACCGTTGGACCACCCGTGCAATCGTGTGTGTGTGCTACAGCTGAATCCAGTCGATCAAGTTGCCCCGTATCCGTGGTCTTGACGGCGTGGGTGTGTTGTTTATAGTAGCACGTACTAATTCTTTGGCACAGTGTAAGGCACTATAATCTGCATGGTTTTTATCGGAGCCCGCTTCATGTGTGAATGATCCCTCGCTCGATTATAGCCTCCGACATAACCGACCCCCAAGCTCTCCGGTTCTACTTACGTGGTTTATATTTTCCTAAATTTATCGCGGTGACGGCACCAATACTGCAGCCAATTCTCTCTGCAGGGTGGTTACATAGTTACACTCGTCGTTTGGTGTTGGTGTGGGGTTTCATGGGGATAGAGCCTTCCTGTTTCCTGCGAATGATATTTATACCTACTGGTGCGGTTATTTGTTGATGGAGCTAATATATATATATATTATATATTATATATATATATTATATATATATAATATATATATATTATATATATATATACTATATATATATTATATATATATATATAATATAGTATAATATAATGGTATGAGCGTGTTCATTCCATCTTCAACTAAATCATTTTCTCCCAAAATCTGGTTGGATGGAGCTTCTTCTCGCGCCATTCAGGAGAGAGACATTTCGGTATCGGGCATGGAAAAACTCCCATTCCTCCTATACTTCTTAGTAATTTTCATACTGCTCGAATCGTTGCTCAGGTATATCTATTCGACAGGCTAAGGCACTTTCACTAAAAGAGAGTGCCGACACCTGCTTGGTCTTGCTCTAATGATAAAAATTTATTGCCCTTGCCAAAAACATTCTCAAAAAAAACAAGTAACAAAAACTTTTGTTAAAATCTGCCTTTGCCCCTTAATTCGCTCTGACGGTTCTGTTGCCCTAAATCTCCTTCTGAAAAGGCAATCTCTTAGGACCATACTTGTTTTCATCTATTCTCCGCAGGAAGATTCTGGAATGGGTAACCTCCACATGCCTTTCTCCTCTCAGGTTTCCCATGTCTTTACCTTTGAGTTACACATGATCGTGTGCATGGATCCTGAGATCTAATGAACGCCAGGAAGGCTAGTGGCCCGGATGGCAATTCTCCGTTTTTGAGAGATTATGCCTCTGACTAGCCTCTGTCCTCGTTCACTCTAACTCTCTATGGTCTTAATATCTATACTTTTCCTAGGACTCTAAGAGCGAATTATGCCCAACAAGCAGCAAGTCCCTTAGCTCGCTGTCTGATAAATCTACAACTATCACCTCTATAGGCTTCCACTTGTATTCTATCCTAAATTTTTACTCTTCTTAACTCTCATTTCCTGGTTCATCTGGATCTCATTCCCTTCTTCAGATCATCAGTATGGCTTTCGTCGCTCGAGGTCAACTGGTGACTTTCCTCTCTAACTGATTTATGGTCTTCTGTCCTTAGGACCATGGGGGAGTCTTGGTGGTGGCGCTTGAATCATTTCCAAGAGCTTGACCGGTTTGCTTGGGTTTCCTCTTCTCGTTTGCTTACCTTATGTCTAGTTTGTTTCTCTCCCGATCACTCTATATCAGCAACTTGTTGATGGATGCGCCTGCTTCTCCTTTTTGTTAACTGTGTGTGTTCGCAAGGTTCTGTGTCTCTTATCTCCAACTGTTATCTTACTTTTTATCACGATCACTCAGCTGTACTTTCCAATCTGTTCACTCTATGCCGATGCTCAACCTCCTCTCTTCTAGCCCTTCAGAATCTGCTCTCTAGTTTGTTTCTAGAGTTGCCTCTCGTCTTCAGCTTTCGATTTCTTCTATCCTTGTCATGGATGGGATTTCCCGGTGGAGTCACCGCAACCTTGTAAAATTCAATTCTTTAAAAACTCAACTTTCTCTACATCTCCCTCTCAAAAAAGCACTTCCAACTTTCTAATTTCCTTCGACGGCTCCTAACGTCCTCCTGTGAAATAACAATAAAAATCTCTAGGTCTTAAACATAAACAATAATTGTCTTTGGAAACTCTCATATTTCAATGGTTGCTAAGATGGCCTCAAAGAAACTGGGAGTTCTGTTCAGGTTGCGTGGAATTTTTTCCTCTGACAGCTGCTCCGTTATTTATAAGGCTTGATTCGCCCTTGTCATGTGAGTTACGTCTCTCACAACATTTGGGGGCGCTCCGGGCTCACCCTCTATTGGGAAGTAGGGTTGAGTCTAAAGCTTAAAGAGACTAATAAACTGTCGCCTACTTCCAATACTCTCTCTGACCCTTCTATCTAACGACTTGACCGTTGGCGCACTATCCTTTTCTAATTAGGTACTACAACGGTAGATAGATGTTCAGGGGAGTTGGCCGCTCGCAATTCCACCCCTATTGGCGGGTCGACCGCTCGCAATACAGGGTGCCATGCTCTCAGCATGATTTTGCGTGAGTATTGAGAACGCCCAGACTTGTTCGTTGTGG
>JABUQX010055312.1:17500-30000 GCA_015478945.1 Trachelipus rathkii
TATATATTATATATATAATGAAATATATATATATATATAATATAGTATATATATATATATATATATATACTATATATCATATAATATATATACTAATATTATATATATATTTAATATATATATATACTATATATATATATATAATATATATATATATATAATACATCAAAAATATATATATATATATATTATGATATTATAATATATATATATAATATAATATATATATATTATATATATACTATATATACTATTATTATATATATTATATATTTATATATCTATATATATATATATCATATATATAATAATATATATATTTATAATATAATATATATATAATATATATATATATATTATATACTATATATATATATAATATATATATAATATATATATATATATATATTATATATATAGATATATAATATATATATTAATTTATATTATATATATATATATATATCGATATTGAGAACGGATAATTTTAAAAATGGTTTAATAAGGGTCGATCTTAATACTTAATAGTAAAAACACTGATATTATTGTAATATTGATAAATTGTTTACATCAGAATAAAAGAACCTGTTTGTAAAACATTATCCCTTTGTTGCAATAGTGTAGGGAATTTGGACCAGAGTAGCCCTTGCCAAATATTATATCTTAATTTTTTGTATTCTATTGAAATCAGCTTTCATAACGACAAAAAATAGAAAATAAAAAAAATATATCGAAAATTAAAAAAAAACTCATGATTTTTTTTATACAAAAATGCAAGTAAAAAATCAGTTGGATTTTTCCATTTGATTTCTGTTGTGCGCTATCCCTGGAAAAAAAGTAATAGTTTCTGTTTTGTTTTATGAAGGCAACTAATTTTTTGAATTAAATTAAAAATGACAGAAATCTAACGAAAAAGCGCTAACTACTTAAAATATATATTCATTTTTGAAAAAAACTTAAGCACAATTATTATTGCGTACTTCTATCTATAAGCTGGTTATAACAGGCAACTCACTGTAAATAGAAATAAACGTACTTTGCAATTTTTATTGATTAGACCATGTCATGTCATGACAGTTAACCGATTCTTCATGACAGTTACCTCTCAAGAGAACAAAGACTCTTCAGTTAACATATAGTATGTGAGGATAAAGAAAATATAGATTGTTATTCAAATAGATAAAGTAATAAATACAAGTTGTAATTTACGAGATAAGAATGGGAGATATTATGTACATGTATATATAATAACTACAAGAGTTTTATTAGTCATAAAATCATTAAAGATATTATATGCAAAGTGCCCACTTTTATTAGTTTATATATATTAATTATTTAATGTTATTATATTCAAATGCGATTGCGCATATATTTGATTTGTAATTATTATTTATGTGATTATATATATTATTTCTATTTATCTATGATATTAGTGTAATTATAGTAGTTTAATTACCTAATAGATAGATAGGGAGCATAGTGGACGCGAAGAGAGAGGCAGGCCAGCGGAGACCGTGAATGCGGATAGTAGAGTTACACAGGTAGCAACACAAGGAAGAGAAATGTATAACGAGCGTCGCGACACGCATAACACAATCACATTATTTTAATATGAATTATCTATCTATATATTGATATTATCTATTAAATTATAATATATTTATTAATATAATTTAATATTATTATTTAATTTATATATTATAATTAATATTATTCTGATTATTATTATTAATAAGTACTATAGTTGTAGGTTATTTATATTTATTATACATCTGTAAAAAACTTTTAATGGAATCACGGAATAAAAGTTTCATTATTGAAGATCCGACTTCAGCTCAAAGAATCACCGCTCGTCTTTACAGCATGCGGTTATATCCAGCATCATGCCCACAGTCAGACTCAACGAGAGACTACTCACAGCGGAGACTTCAAGCAAGTCGCTATCCACGAGTGCAATACTAAGTCTCTGACTCCCTAATTAATTAATAGATTCGTATTAGATATTATTATAATATATATAATTATTAAAGTAAATTAAATAATTAATCAATATAGTAAGTTATATAATATAATTCTTACCCTCTTAATTTATATATAGTAGTATAAATAATATAATTAATATTATTATAATATATAATAATGGTATTTATAATAATTAATATACTGAATTGATAATAATTTAATTATTAATATTATTAAATTATAAATATTAATATATTTAGAGTGTAATACCGGAGAAGACTCTATAGATTAGTATTACGTATGCAAGGGAAATATGAATTGTAGGCACTCCGGCTCTCCAGGCTAACGAAGGTAATGCTCAAATGTTGATCAGAAATTATGTAAATTTACAAATGGAGATAATTTGGTAAGAGTTTATACTACATCTCGGGTTTAAAAAATTTGAGAGGTGGTGTGTGTTATAGTAATGATAATAGAGAGTAACCTTCAGTCCTACCTGAGGTGTATATATCAAACGTTATGCTTAACGTATACAGTCTCCTCTGAGTGGTCTCTTATATACTATATATATAGTGTGTATAGGTTTCGTGATGTGAAGGCTCACCAATTACCTTTAAAAAAATCCACAAAATTTGTTAACAGTATATAGGGCCTTACGAATATATTTTGGTGAGATGAATTCAGAGAGTGTAATATTCCTGTCATAGAGATTTGATGTATTGCTGGGATCTGAGGAGTTGGCTCAGTGAACACCGGGTGCTGAGATCCGTCGATCTGCGGTTAGCCAAGTTAATAAACCAGTCAGTGATAAGCAGTACATGAGTGGTTTGGGTGTCATGTGACGTTATATATAGGTTACTCTACAGAGACCGTTGAAGACCGCTGAATATGAGGTTTATAAGACGCCAGTGTTTATGGGAAGTGATTTATGGTGTCTAGGTCCAGTTTCCCATCCGTGAGGGAGATCTACCAAACATTGCAAGGAAGAAAAAAATCACAGAAGTGCAAAGGGATTAGTGACTCGATATGCGCATGGCAGTAAAAGATGAAGGATTAGAAAAGCTCAACGAGATGAATAGAGAAGGAAAAGATATGGGTGATATGGAGTCTATAAGACAGAGGAGTTTAGGAGAGTTGACATGACACTTGTCAACCGGTGCTGTGCTCTCACGGTTGTGCAGGTTAGGCCCAGAGTTAATTAAAATTTTTGCTGATAATGAATTTCAATTATTGGTTGACTATTATATAGTGCTTATGATTTTTAAATAGTTCGGGTCTGTAGATTTTCGATAAATCTATCAGAATTAGGTTGTTCCAGTAACGACATTCAAGATGAGATAAAAAATAAGAATAATAATTACAGGTATCATATTAAGTTAATTTCTTGTATAAAGGAGTCTTTCTTGTTTTAATTCAACTATCAATTATTACTAGATTTTTTGTACACACATACCTAACTATCTAATAAAGGCTAACGAGGTAAATCGATAAATCTAAAACTGCCATCTCCTATAATAACCCTTTGACAGTGATAGACTCTTACATGTGATCTATTGATGTGTGTTGAAGATATTGATATTAATTCTGCAGTGATTGATCATGGACTTGAGATATGCTATTGATTCTATTGATTCTATTTGATTCATGCATTATATTTTACTTAAATTGGAAGGACTCACTCATTAGTAAATCAGTAAATAGGTAAATCAAACCACCCAACATACCCTCACCACCCATTCATGATCAGTTGATCTATTGATCTATTTGATCTATTGAATCTATCTGATCTATAGATTCAGGTCATATTTTTACTTAATAAATTGTCCATTAGGTTTTACATACAACTAAAACAGTTAAATTCAGTAAATGCAAACCACCATACCAACCACCCTCAGGTCCATTATTTCATATCCAGTGATCCATTGATCTATTCGATCTATTGATCTATTGTATCTAATTGATCTATTGAATCTATTTGAATTGCTATTGATAGCCTCTAAATCTATACTAAACATGATTCAATGTCACTATTTTCCTTAGTACATAATGTTTCCAATGTTTAGCGTTACTCTAATATCAGTCATAATAATTAATGTACAAGCAACAAACCTAGACATCAAACATACGATTCGATATAACAATAGGTAATCAGATTTACAAAAGGGTACACCTCACGTAAACAACAGTAGTTTAATAAAGTACTAATCTAAGTAAACAGAAATAGTGTAAGTAACATACTACTCATATTTTGCCTAAAGTAATAATGTCTATACACTATATTCAAATTATATTAATAATTCTTTACATTCTAAATGCAACAGTTGGGTCAAATAAGATCATTTCAGATAATAAGATCATTGAATTCAAACAAAATACAGATTACACTAAACTATATAATCTAAACAGAAGTACATATAATACTCTAAGTTGGATAAAAGTACTATTTCATACATAATAGTGAAATAGATTTTTTTATTTCTCGTGTAAAAAATGCTAAACGCTGGTTGAAAATAATACATCTTGATTATTATATACAAATAACAAACTAAGGAGCAAATAACAGCTTGTATCAGTTGATTACAACTTTATAAGAGAATTGTGAACTATTTGATTCAACTCGTATTTTAGAGTATTCATTGTATAGTTACAAAACATAAATATGAAAATAATTCTCTTTATTAACACAGTGAATCAAACGAATATAGCAACGTAAAAAGTTTCCGCACACTTAATATATAAAGCCTAACATAAGAGCATCTCACAGGGAACTTTAAGAATATAATGTACAACATACAACCTAACAACATATAGCCTAGGTTGGGAGCTTAAAAGGGTTAAATCCCACTTTACACGTGAGCAGAATAAATCTTGGTAACAATTAAAAAACGTTCCACTACACTTAAACAACTCAATATAATTTCCCTACTAGTCATAATGATATATCAGCTAACATATAATTAAAAGTTTCCATCATACAACTAAAGCTAACATAAGAGTCGTAAACATGTGAAACTAAGAATAAATAATATGTGTATTATAATATAATTATAAGTATCAAAATTAGCGACCAAACATATTAAAACTGTTTACATATATTTGAATATAAATAGTATTCAACAACTTAAACACCTATAGTAATGTAAACTAAACATATGCATGTCAAAAAATTCGTGTATGAGACTATACTAGTACATATTTCATAGTTATCTAGAAGGCTCGATATATCTAGTGCTCTAACTACTATAAACGTTGAATCTTATCATTGATCACAGAGTATAACTGATTTAATGACATAAAAAAATTGATATCATATACTATTATCTCAGATATTATCATTAACAGGACCTATAACGAGAATAATTATTACCTAGCGTATACAATAGATTTTTTTAAACATTAATCATTTAATTATCCATAAAAATATTATCGAGAACTTACCTATATAATAATAATCATAATAAAATCTCCTATCGTTTAAGCTCGAGAGTGAATAACTTGGCAAACTCATTAAGACATATTAGTATTTTATTGTGTATCAACAGGTGACAGCTCATAGTAATTGATTGAAGTGTGTGTGTAAGAGAAGTTTTTATCGCTATGACATATAGACATGAAAAATTGATAGTTTGCTTTGAATAAAATATCATAGTAAGAGTGTAATAGTGTTCTCGGAATTGTAATGCAGTAAAGATTCGAGTGTAATATTCTAAAGACTCGCTTACCATGTTCTCGTACGTAAAAAAAACATTTTCCTCAGACCCATGCCTATACCCACTTATCTCTAATCCATTGCCGTGCATATTATATGATCATTAATTGATCAACAATGTCTAATTCAGGTCAATGAGACATTATATGAGCCTCATCATGTACACAGATTAAAACATTTAATACAAAAATATATTCTTTTATAAAAATAACTAATTCAGACGCATTACGTAGTAACTGTTAACCGCTTAACATTGTTTTCTACATTTGATAATAAAGCTCAAACATAGCATTTACACTAGGAACTACGAAATATAAATGGTAGAATGAGAAATCGTAACCACACCTACGTCCAACGAAATAAACTAACTATACGATTCATTTAATGTGGAGGTGTGTGTGTGGTTATGCGCTAGTATCTCTGTAGGGAATGTTAGTAATATAGCTCGTAGTCCAGCGTGTGTTTGTGCTGTATATGAGATTTGATAGTCTCGTTAAAGCGCTATGTTGTGTGAGAGATGTGTGTGTTTACTGTAGTTTTTCAAGCATTAATCTCTAATCATAATCAAATGACTCGTGAGAGATAATTTTACATTACCACTATTGGTTTACACGTCAGCATTACGAGTATATTATTCGAGAATAATCATAGCCAAAACAAAAAATGAGTTTCTTTATGTGATACTCAACTCAGCGTATTATGATCTAACATAACAATGTTTTCAAAACATTAATAAAGCTAACATAGTGTCATATGAAATGAATATAATGTCCAATGACAAACCTAACACAAACTTGAGCGCACCGAATTCAAACTCGTTAACATTATTTAAAGTTCGCTCACACTTATCTACCCAGAAATGTAGATAACATTAATGCCGATAAAACACACTGTAACCATATTCATATAACCTTTGTTTTCCACTAAGACACAAATGTCTAAACTCATAATTAAACGTTAATCTTTTACATTGTGAGTAATTTTGAACAGGTATCTATTTTAACAAAAATTTTATCATAACCTTTGTCTATATTGAGTTGACCAGTAGGATAATTACTTGTTGTTCAAGTTGTGGAACTTATTGTTAATGTTACCAGTTTATGTCGGCTCATAAGTTAAGTTGTTAGGTTATGTTTGGCTAGGTTAGATTAGACTTAGTTTCGATACTTCTGCAATGCGGCTTTATAAATTTGCTTAACTGTCTTTACTTAAACAATGCAAACGTTTATTAGCGTATAAAAAGATATTTATTATTTCAATTGTTAATGTTAACTATAAATGATATATATCTAGAATTACGAGTTGAATTCAATAGATCAATATGGTTACACGCGCTTGTATACACCTGATGATGCAAATGTTATTTGTTGCTGGCTCCTGTTATATGTATAAAGTATGTTATATTTTCCACATGAGTTTTAAAGCTTACAGAATATGAAACTATGACTCTTCTTTTCGTCTTCATTTCAACGTTAGTGTCACTTGTTGATGGAGTACTTTGTTAAGGACTCACTTTAGTCTGAACTTTTTGTTGAATATCTCATTGTTAATGTAATATATAAAACCATTGAAATGTTAGACGACTATTATCTTGACAAAAGTGTGACTAGGATTATCGTTTTTGTATCTCTATGTTAGTTAACCTTGTACTGTTTGTTAGGTGCGAGGATTTTTTGATTAATGTTACCTAAGTATATTTATTCGCTCGTAACGTTGTGTTATTGGTTATTGTTTTGTTGTTAGCATTAATAGAGTTTATTATATCTGATTAGGGTACGTAAAACATGACAATCATTTACTTAAAAAAATTATTGACTTGATGCAATAGATAATAGTCATAGATCAATATTAGATCAATGGATTCACGGATGGACTGACGGTGGTTGGATATGGTTGGATTGATTTTACTGATTTACTGTTTTAATGTGTTATGTAAAACATGACTAAATTATTTTAAGTATAAATATATTGACGCTGAATTAATAGAATCAATATTTAGATCAATAGAATCTGATAGATCAAATATATCATGTTTTGAGATAGGAGGGTAGTTTTGGGTGGTTTTGATTTACTGATTTAGGCTGATTTAGGGTATGTAAAATTCAATGAACAATTAGTATAAAATATAGAGCCTGAATCAATAGATAAGATCAATAGATTCAATTAGCATCAATAGATCACTGAAGGGTTTAGAGGGAGTTTTGAATTTTACTTGATTTCTGATTTAACTGCTTTTAGGGTATGTAAAAACGTAAATTTATCAAGTTTTATAAACAAAATAAAGAATAAGAAAATTTCCATTTATGTTATTTAATTTTTATTTTTATTTTTTTCTTGATTGGTTCTAAAACCATTATTTTCGAAATTTACAGACGCCAATACATTATATAAAGACACCAAATAATTGTATCATTACCAAATATTTAATAATCGGCCCCGTGCATCCAGGAGCCAGCACCGGGTGCAGCTTGACAACCTCTACTCCTCTGTGTCAGACTGCTTCCTTCTGTCTTGTTCTTTTTCCTTTTTCATTCTTTCAATCCCTTTCTTCTTAATCCTTTCGATCCGTTCGTTTTGAGTCATACTTTCTGTTGATTTTTTTATTTTTACAGTTGGGATCCCCCCTACGGAGGGGGGTCCTAGACACCCTATAATGGTCTTTATAAACCTCATCTCAGAGTCTCTACGGTCTCAGATAACACTATATAATGTGAACAAATTGATTTTGTTATCGACTGATTTTATTATACTGCGGCACCGCAGTGGCTCCAGCACCGGTGCCAGGAGCCTATAACTCTTTAGATTATAATTATATCACGTCTTTCCACAGTTAAATATACAACTACTGAGAATATGCCCTCTATTTATCAACTTTTAATTATTACCTGAAAAATCTTTCAGAGCCACCAATTTTAAGAGAGATAAAGGATGGGGTTCCCCTTGTGAGGGGACCCACGTGAGAGAAGTCGTAAATGCTTTCGTCCTACGACCGAGGTTTACCTATCATATATACAAATTTGCAATAACCCTAACCTGTCACAGAATTAATATTAATTGTAGATTATATTAATCGGACCATATGTTGGAGTACCGTGAAAGGCCGGAGCCGGAGCCTAAAAAATCCGGGATTCCCTTCAAGGAATCGATAGGCCTCTCTGCTGTTATTGTTACTGTTATATACCACATATAGTATAAAATAGGGTATCGGAATCGTGAGCTCGGAATTGGGAATCTGACGTGAAGAACGGAGCGTGATTGCCACAGAGTGCGAGTTGCGGAAGTCACGGTGCTCGGAGGGTCTGAGCTGGAATCGCAGCTGGAGATATATAGGAGCCTATGAGGTGCTCATAGAGCTGAAAGATCGGCTCACAAAATTAAGATACTCCGTGATCGCAATTTTACAATCGAGACATAGTAATAATAATAATATATAAATATAATACATAATAAAATATATAAGATAATAAATAATAATAATAATGAATTAATAATAATAATAATATGTATTGGTTGTTGTATTGCGCGCTTATGCGAGCTTCGAGCTCACGGCGCTCTGAGCTGGTGACTGTATTCTCACACCTACGGTTGGCTTGCTGCTAGGCGTTCAAAGGAATTAAATTAACAAATAACGAAAGTAAATGAATCACAAATAATATAATAATAATAATAAAATAATAATAATAATAATAATAATAATATAATAATAATATATCAAGTTTTCAAAATAATAATAATGAATTAATAAATCAATATAAATTAATTAAATAGATAATTATATAAATATAAAAAATAAAGTATAATAATTAATTGATATTATAGCAAATTAAAATAAATAAAAATTACCACATGACAGAATTCATTACCTGTCATCTCGAAAACACAAATGTTCTTATTAGAAACATGTGTTCTTATCAGTTAACGCTGATAAGAACACTAAAAATAATAATAATAATAAATAATAATAATATAATATATAATAATATATAATAATAATATTACTAATCACAGCTAACTGAATGAGATAATTTAATACATAAAAGAATAATTATAATAATATATAATAATAATAATAATAATAACAGATGAATAATAATAAATAACAAACAGAACACAAACCTTCGGACTCACGTAATTTCGATTCACTATTCGTGGAATCGAATCTTCGTAGAGCCTGTGCAACCGAGGAACCCGGACCCGAACGCCGTAACACTTGATCGCGGAACCGGGCGCGGCTCCGTATACCAGTTTCCCCGATGACAGCGAAGGCGCGAATCACGCTCTCTATGGTGACAGCAACTCCAATGACCGCATGTGCTGCAGCGTCAGGAATAATAAACATAAAAAATGAAAATAAATAAATAAATAATAATTATCAAAAAATAAATTTGAAAAATATAAGAAAAGTAATAAATTTTACTTAAGTAAATAAATAATCCAAAAAATAAATATAATAAAATACAATATATATAATTATATAATTTATTAATAATAAACAATAAATAATATAAACTTTAGCATTACGAACTAAATAAAAATTAACATGACAAATCCATTACCTTATCTCGAACACGTGTTCTTAATGATATATGATTGACATGCGATCTCGCATAAGAACACTCAATCGCTCCGCATTCCTTAGGTTCCTACGTAACTGTTTTAGCAAGTAATACTATAATAGGTATTACTAGATAATATTATATGATGAGTACTATAATATTATATATATATATATATATATATATATATATATATATTCCATTATCACCATTGTCTTAAACTATACATACTATATATACTTGTTGTTTTATAAATATATATATAAGATCAAAGTAGGGATTTTTTTTATTTGATTACCTGTGGGTGAGGTCATATTTGGCTATCAACATTCTAAAAACAAATGTTCGAGAGAACAAAAATGTCAAGCAGTACTAAAAGTTAACGGGTTGGAAAAAATAGCTGATGTCATTCGGAAAGGCGTTGATATTAAAAAAGAAAAAGTACTAGTATCTCGTTACATACTAACAAAAGTATCACCGTACTAAAAAACTAGTTTTATATGTTTGTAACGAGTAAGGATCGTGCCCAACCTGTATATATATTATTATATATATTATATATATATATATATAAATATATATATATATTATATTATATTATAGTTATATAGTACTAATAAGTATATATATATATATAAATATATATTAATATATATATATATATATATAATCTAGTATTATAATTCATTATAACTTTGTAAAAAATTTATTAATTTTATGTTTTCTTAATGCTAAAATTTGCGCGAGCAAAATTTTTAGCATAGTCTAACATAGTATAAAATCACCGTTCTGTTGAGGTACTCGAGAATTAATTTATTAAGAATCAGAAGAAATAAGTCTCACTGATAGATACTCTTCCAGAACTCCCCAATTTTTAAAATACTCTCTTACCCTTTTTGGGCAATGGAGGTAAATTTCATGGAAAAGGTTTGCGACTCGAATTTCGATCATCAATTTTCGCTTTTAAACGAAGAAGTCAGAGGCAAGTTGTGAAAACTCAACGCCAGGAAAAATGGCTGCGACTTAGCAATTCGCCGAAAAGAGTAATCTCAAACAGAAGGGACCTTTGTTACACTATTTATTGTGTTACAACCTTTATTCTTTTTAGCTATTGAATAAATTCGTCTTCCTATTTTTTGAATATTATTTTAAATTCTACAAAGTTAACCTTGAGTTACTTTATTTAAAAGATATTGAAAGGAGACTTTTTGTTTCCTATTTCATAAAAAGAAAAGGTATTGCAAACTTTGTTTGCGCTTACTAAAAAGATAATAAGTACTTCAGGACTTTGTGTCCTATTCATAAAAAGATAAGTGTGATACCTATAGAGTTTCATTTTCACTAGAAGAAGATAATTGGCAGTGGCCTACTCATTGCTTAACTTAGTTTAATCGGAAACTACAATAACTTTTTAAACTCATCATAACTATATAACAGGGGAGACTAAAGAAGAGACTACTACATCACTCCAAAGTCCTTCTCTATATATTATTATATATTATTATATATAATATATATTATTATATTATAATATAAATATATATATTATATATATATATTATATATAATTATGATTTATAATATTATAATATATATATTTTATGTGTTATATATGATAATATTATTATTTTATTATGTATATATATATATATTTATATACGGGGCATATTTGTCGATAGCTAGTGTTTTGCATTCCTCACTTAAATAATATACTACGACGTATATAAGTAGTATAAGTATAATATTAAAATGGATTAGGTTATAATTATATATTCTTTTATTATATATATATGTTTTGTATTATATAAATATTTATTAGTTTATATATATTATATAGTAATATATATGTACAGAAATCGAAATGCACAGGCAGTTTATCTTTCAAAGAGAAATTATTTTTTATAATTAGGTGCCTGATAAACAGGGTTCTGCGATAAGTGGGGTGCCTGTGTGGTGCCACGTGTTGCCAGGGGTGCTCGGTGACGATTTTATTTTATTTCTTTAAAATTTTGGAGTTAAGTTGTACAATTTGTTTTTATTATATGGCAACACCAAGTTTTTTTAATGTATCGTCTATTACTCGTTCGGCCATTTTGTTTGTAGTCACGTAGTGCGTCCTTGGTTTCGAAAATGGCTCCGGGTTATTAAAGCATTGCAAAAAAGATTATCTAAATGAAGAATGTGCATACTTTGCCTTGTTCTTTGTTGAATTTATTTTCCTTATTTGATTATATATATTTTTAATTAGTACGTTATGCATTTATTTTAGTTCA
>JABUQX010055312.1:32500-34934 GCA_015478945.1 Trachelipus rathkii
ATAGAAAAATTAAAAAGAAATTCTAATTTATGGCACGGAGAGTACGATCGACGAGCAAGAGGCTTGCCTCTCTTTATAACATTGACGGGATAGGATTTATTTCTATTCCAGCTACGCCGATGTGCTAATGCAAGTTAACCAGTGGATAGGGAGGCAAAGCATAAATAGCCATTTTTGGTTTATATTTCTTTAAGATTTTTGTATTTCAAATTTCTTATGGTTCTTATTATATTAAGCATTTTTTTTTATTTTTTATTTTTTTATTTGTTTTTCTGAATTATTAATTTGTTCTTAAAAATAAGAATGGCACTGCCTACCCAGCCTATCCCTAATCTACGTCCCATGATATTAATATATATAGTATATATAATATATATATATATATATATATATATATATATTATATATATATATATATATATATATATATATATATATTATATATATATATTATGATGCTGTTGGAGGGATCTGTGCAAGAGTTTTGATTTATGCGGTAGTCTATTTTTTGTTGGGAGTCATTTCTGGCAATTGGCTAACAAACGGATATCCGAAACGAAAAAGGGTGTGACTGTGGAAAAATTCTGAGGCGGACTGATTCAGTAACACCAGCATTGTGCGAATGTGACGAAATATCCCGCAGACTCCTGGCAGCCTAAGCCCCAATTGTTCTGCCTCAGTTCGCGGAAAGGCAACTGACGTCCCCAAAGGTGCTTCGAGTAAAACATAAGAAATATGACCCTAGCTACCTTCTCTTGTTTTGCTTTGATCCGGTTGGGAACGAAACAGTCCCATTCCGAAGAGCAATGCGTTAAACTGTCCATAAAGTTGTTGCTAATGGCTGCTTAGTCCCATCCAAAATAAAAAGACATCTGGAATGCAATCATTCTGATTTAAGTTGCATAAAGGTTGAAATAAATCTTCAAACGCAGTTGCTTTATCTCTTCAGGCAGGTTCATCTATGAAGGGAGAGAAATTTCTAAAAATGAAAATGAAAACGCAGCTGAAAGCTTCAATTTATTGTCCAGTTTTTACCTATTGCAAAACTGAAAAACGCATACATTGCTGAGACATTAATTAACCTTTGCCTGAAGGAATGTTGTATTTGCCATTTAGGTCCAGATATAGCCAAGAAGATTACTGTGCAGCTATTAAATAACACTATAAGCAAGCGAAATTAACACAAATTTCAGAGACAGTCGAGAACGAACTTACAAGAAGATTGAAAACTTGTGAATTTTTTTAGTTTACAGCTTTGAATGAAAGTACCGACGCACGCATCGTCTAGCGTACGGCGTCTCCAGATCGCTGTCTGGTCTTGTAGTGCATAGACGTGTGATAGACTTACAAGCTCCTGTGCAGACATAGATGTTTATATTACTCACTGCGATTATGCATCTTGTTAAACTTTTGATGAGCGAAGTGCTTGAGACTTACACCACTGGCGACGAAATTTCAATACTATCAACAATTTGTACAAGAAAATGGTTTGGAATGGAACAAGTGTGTGGATATTTGGAGTGATGGAGCGGCCGCAATGGTTGAAAAAACGAAGGGAGCGGTGTCTAGGATGAGCAAGTGGGCAGAAAACGCACCAGGACACTGTGTCATACATGCGTCATTCCCTTCCTGGGCAACAAGAAAAATGTCACCAAGATTTAAAAGTTGTCTGGATGATGCTCGTGCTTGCACGAGTCGTATGTTAAGGAGATGTGAGTGTTTTAGAGTGCCTGTGCCCGGTGTGCATGCCAGCAGGTCTCTTTTAAAATTTACCAGCCGAAGATATTGGTGAGGATCACCTCCACCTCTTGCTGTCACACAGAAGTGCGGTGGCTTTCAAGGAATAGATTTTAGCCAGACTGTTTGAAACTAAACGATGTATTGGTGGTCAAACATTTACAGAGCAGTCTTTATTCAAAAATTAACTGATGTGGATTGGCTGCTTAAATTGTGATACCTTTCCGACATATTCGAAAACTAAATGAAAACCACCACTCTCTTTGCAAGGGAGAGGAGCACAATTAGACAAAAAAAAGGCTTGCGCAAATTTTTTTATTTTTTGAAGCGGGTGTGTAAAGAGCAGAGACATCTCCAAATTTCCTCGGTTGCAAGAATTTGTCAAAATGAGATCCATCTTCAACCGAACTTTCCGAAAAATTATTACCGCAAACTTGGAAAGGTTTGGGAAAAAAACCATTGTTTAAGTATTTTCTTCCCCGATATTGTTCTGAGGATGTCTACAGCTGCTTGACACCCGTTTTTCGTGGACGCCCGATAAACCTAACCTACGTGAATGACAAAATGAAGCTTTTCAAAAAATCTGCTGGACATCAGTGAAGAGAGCACTTTGAAACTTAAATACCACGAAGGTGGCCAAGAAGAGTTCTGGATGCAAGTGTATGCAGAAAACAATGCTGTTGGCTAGATTGCATTA
>JABUQX010055313.1:0-12500 GCA_015478945.1 Trachelipus rathkii
CATGTGCCAGCCACCTCAGTTTGTGCTCGGTCTTCTCTGATCCATCTAGTTCTACCACTCGCACATTAACCCCTTCTCTACATACTCTTGAACAGGCAGAATAAGATACCTTTTCTTAGCGAGATTTGAGATATAATTATTATTTATGTATTAATTAATTAATTAATTCATCTGCATTTTATTATTATATCATATATTATATTATAAATTATTATTCATTAATTTACATTATTATTATTATTCGTATTATTATTATTATTAATTATATATTAGTTATTATTGTTTGTTTACTAAGTTCTTTCTATTTTCTAGAATAATCTTGTATTTCAGACAGAAAAATTTGATTCAAGGGACTATTTCTAGAATAAATAAGAAGTTGAAGCCTTTAATATGGTGCATACCAATGATTTGCGCCTGTATTTAGCTTCAGGCGTATGCGTCAGGGTTAACATCAACTATTGTATAATGCAGTTTACAAAGAATATAAAATTTCTAAATATAAAAAATCTAAAAACTATTCCTACATTACCTTGCGGGAAAGTTCAAATAATACGAATATCCAAGGAAAAATCAAAAAAAGCATGCATCACCTTGCAAATACGGCTATTATCATGGATACTAGGTGTACCTTGCAAAACACTTTTGCAAAAATTCAATAGAAACATTGCAGAGACATTCATTCACTTTCATTTAAACTTCACAGTGAATGTTGGCTTAAGTTTTTGAATAAAAAAGAAGATTTCCTGAATATACGCAAGATAGTTGATCAATTTACGCAATTTTGAATAGAAATGTTTAAAGACAACTAGCGAATTTCGAACGGTAGGAGGGGATTTGTGTTCCGTTGTGTAATGCTCCCAGTATGTGTTACTGCGGTTCATTCCAGTTTCGTAATTCGGGTTCTTTTTAAAGTGTTAGTTGTGCATCCCACATAAGAGGAATTACATCCGTTATTTCTTTTGCAGAATTAAAATTGATTACACCAACATAACTTTTCTGATTCCTCCGAAACAATGAACGACGGATACCTAAAATGATTGAGAACACTCGCTCCGGTGGGTTGTTAGTAACTTCTTAGATTTACACTTATACCTGACTTAACATGTTCCTTGTTTAATTTTTGCTCTTCTCTAGAAAAGTTTGTCAAATTTGATTTAAAATAAAAAGTTACCTTGCTTACTATGATCAGGTCAGATTATTGAAATAATGTTGTTTTATTGAAGTCTCTTATAATACCGAAGATCTCAAGCTCTTTTTAGGATTAAGTATATACCCAGCCTCATTGAATTAAATTTTGTGATTTGAAAAGTTAAATTGATTTTAATAGCTATGAGGATTAGAGTTTAATAATTGATAGTTTATATCTTTCGGGTATATTAGAATCATAATTTGTGTATAAACTTTTATCTGTACTTTTAACATTTACCTCTCTTTCAACTCTACCGTTTTTAAAACAAAGTAAGACATCTAGGAATGCCAGTTTCTGATTTTTAACATCTTCATAAGTGAAGTTTAGGACGGATAGTTAGTTGTTTGTCTTTCTATGAAATTTTTTAAGTGATTTGAACTTTCAAATATGACAAAAGTGTCATCGACGTATCTTAAATATGTCTTCGGATTAAATGTTATTTTTATTCATAATTTGGTTTTCAATACAAGACCTGTAGAAATTGGCCCAACGTTGGGCCCAATGGGGATCCCATCGAAGCACCAGCTTTTTGTATAAAGGTTTCATTATTAAATTTAAAAAGCGTTTCTGTAGTACAGATAGTTAAGAGCTTTTTCAAAATAGTTTTCTCAATATTATTATGCCTTCACCATTAACTCGTCTACATCGTTATCATCAGTGTACAAGGTCGTACGAAAGATTTCCCGAAAGCACCACAAAGATCGCCTATTGTTCTTCGACATGACCCCCAGGTGCCCGACGTCATCTCTTCCCTGTTCTAGTGGCTCCTAGTACCATAAGCCATTCCGCATTGTTCACTCGCGGGTGCAGCCCCCGTGACTTTTCTGTCACTCTTGGAAACGATCCCCCTTATATTCACCTCTTTTTCATGTTCGGAACTTCAGGAAGCCCTTGGTGGGTGTAAAGATGGGACGCCTCAATCAAAATGAGTCTCATTCCAGATGATGCATCATCTCCATCGATTTGACTCCGCGTTCGTTCTCAGCCTATATAACAGGATAAGGGTGGAAGGCATCTTTCCACCTGTATAGCTAATGGGTTATACCGTTCCCATCCCTAAACCTTGGGAGGACCCAACCTCCGTGGACTGAAATCTCTTTGACGTGCCACTCGTATAAAATCATCGAGAAAAAGGTTGCTGCTCGTCTTTTACCCACATTGAAAAGGTTTCACATTTCTTCTGCTTTTTAGTTCGGTTCAGAAAACATCGACCCACACTGAACCCCTCTTCTCCGTTTGGACCACGATATCCACGAGACTTTCTTGGAGGATAAAGTTGTCTTATCAGTCTTTCTCGGCTTTGAAAGGGAGTATGACTGTATGTGGAAGATAGGTGGTCTGCAGAAACTTCATTCACTGGGCCTAAGGGCCTAGGGGCCTAGGGGCCTAGGGGCCTAAGGGGTCAGCTCACCCTTTTCCACCAGACCCAACTGTTGAATAAATTTTTTCAGGTTCGAATTGATGCCACCCTTTCTTGGCATTTCACCATGGATAAGGGTGTACCACATGGGAGTGTATTGAGTGTTCTACTCTTGGCAGTTGCATTCAATGATGTGGTTGACAGCATTCCTGGGTCCATCCGCTGTTCCCTCTATGTAGGCGACTTGGCACTTTGTCTCGGGAGCCAGGACCCCATGCTTGAAACGTCAACTTCAATTGGCTATAGACAGGGGTTATATTGTGATTCGACTCGAAGAGCTTTCGGTTTTCAACTGAGAAGACGAAGGCTATGACATTCCATCGGAGGGGTGACGCTGTCTCCCCAGTGCTGCCCCTTTATGACTCACCCGTCCGTTTAGAGTCCCCAGGTGGGATTTTTGGGTATGGTCCTGAACGATCGTCTTTCTTACCTCCCTCATGTTCTTCATATCAAAATTAGTTGCCATTGTACTTTAGATCTTCTACTCACCTCTCTTCTACAACGTGGGGTTCAGAAGGGAGGACTCTACTTCACCTATTTCTTTCGATAGTACTATCTAAATTGGGATATGGTGGCTCTGTCTACGGACAAACCTCCCAATCTTACCTACTCCTACTTGAACCCATTCAGATTGAGGGTCTGCGGATAGCGACCGGGGTCTTTCGATCTTCCCAGAAAGAGATCATTTTGTTGGAGGACGGAATAATAACTGTCACTCCGGAGGTAGCAACTTATGTGCTACCAATATCATGGGTGTCAAACTTTTTGTGCTTCGGGGTCCGGATTGCAACATTAGGTATACTTCGCTGGCCGAATTAGAGCTTACGTAAATTTAGCTCGATAGAGACCGAAAATGAATTGTTATAGTTATACCCTTCTTAATAATATATTTTAATAGTATAAATTTCGGTAATTTGATAAAAAAAAATAAAAAAAAACATTTTGAGACGGGTATTTCTGATTTTCCAGTGACAGAAAAAAATTAGTTTATTCTTACCTTAGCTCTCACTATTACCACAACCTCCTGAAACTTTATTCCTTTTCTTTCCCACCAAAATATTAAACTTTGAAGATAGGCTACTGGTTACAACTTTCATTATAGCATTTTGATGAGTGTCTGTCAGTCTTGAACGATATTTTGACTTGTTAATGTTCATTTGAGAAAAAAATTTATTCCAAAGCATACGAGCTAGCCAGAACATTTGCTGGGGAGAAATCTTAGAACTTTTAGATATTAATGTTATATGATGTTATAAAGATGCTTTGAAATAAGCTTATGTCTTGGAGAACTACAAGTTCAAACTTCATTTATATTACTTTGAGTTAAAGTTCATTCAGGGATGATGTCCAATTAGTAGAGAAAAGGTTTAGAAAAAACATTGAATTTTTATTTCATGTCATCAAAATCGGTGAACCTTTAATTGAAGTTACATTTTGTCAGAAACTATGCAGCTGTATTTTTCAAAGCGGATTTCTTCATTATTGGGATAATCTTTCAAAGTGCAAGAGTGGAAAAGCGTTTTTCCTTAGCATTTGACTGCCCAAATATGCAACGTTTCATTCCAATACGTGATCGATTGATTCGTGAAAACTGTTATTAACTTAGCTTTTTCCTTGCAGTTTTTTGTTCAGCTCATTCAGATGAACAGCATTCAACACATAAAAGTCAAATCTGAATATATTGTTATTTAGATCAGGTATGATTTTTCCACTCGCCATTTCCAAGAAAGGTTTCACTTCATCGAGTAATAAAAAGAACCTTTTCAAAGATACATGTGCCCTATTAAAGCACGGACTTGCTATGATAATTAGATTAATCAATGTCATTCAAGAATTCATCAAATTGTCGGTGATTTATGGCACGACTACGAATAAAATTAACGTTAATTTTATTTTTACTACAAAATTCATAACATTATTCATTCATTTTAAGGGCTCTGTAACAAAGCACTTCACCGTGTATAATGCAATGCACTCCATAAAGATGATCTTCATCCACTGGACTGCAATTTTTGAATTTAATCTGAAATTTCACAACTAAAGTCAGCAAGGTGGAGAACTGTCATCTTGAGGGGCATCTGTAGTATCACTAACCGTCTGTTCTATTAATGTATTTATTTATCTAAGAGTAACTCAAGATGAAAATAGCAATCACTGTTGTTTGCTTTTCATAGATAACTCCACAAATTCTTCCATAATGCACATATTCTCATCAACTCCTTGAATGAATATGCAAAGTTGTGCTGCATCAGTGGTGTTAGTTACGCTTCATCAATATGCAATTAATGCCAGAAAAGACTTGAGGTTTATCTTGATCTGTGATTGTAAATTTTCAGAAATACTCAGAGGGCGCTGAGCAATCGTACTCCTTGACGAGGGTATATCTGATAATGATTTTAAGCTTTTTAGATTATTTATTTCCGAAGGCCTTAAAATATAAAATTTTTAATATCAACTTCGAAAAGGGCTTTGAGCGATATATATGTATGAAATATAGCTAGCTACTGGTGTATCCATGTCGTCGGCATATCATATAACTAGTGGTATGGTTTGTTAAAAAACTGAATTGCCTATTCTCCCCAAGCAGTAAATTAATGTTGGAATTAATTCTTTTATGAAGCTTTCATCGATAACGTTGGTTCATTTTTCTTGCTGATTAGTTTTATAATGCCCTTGAATAATATACTCTTTCTCAACCGCCATTTGTTTTTTTTTTTTTTCAAATCAAACCCGTAGGTTCCTTTAAGTACTTGTACGTAATTTAAATCTCTCCATGATTTGTTCACTGTTCTGCATTCACTATCAATCGTTCTTTGTTTGACATATTGGGTATATGGTTAGAGAAATTTATAATATTTGGAAGAGGTGAACTTATGAAATATAGCCTAAGCTTTCACTAATCTACTACACGCTCATAGCAAGAAAAAACTTGCAAGAATGAACATAAGGGCTAGTTCCGCTGGCGCTAGAGGGTTGACTCAAAGTGTCTGAGATGACAGATAGTACGATTTTTTCCTTTGAAAATTGAAATTTACTAAAAATGAAAAATTACCCCTCAGTAATGAATTTTTTTATTGTTCTTTATTTTTATTTTTATATTATATTTAAACTCAAACCGTGGGCTGGATGGAACCCCTTCGAGAGGCCGTATATTTGACAACACTGATCTAGAAATTTTTTAAAGCATTTATTGAATGAAGCTTTATAGGAGCTTGAATGGATCAAAATATAAACCTTCTTCAAAAAACTCGGATCTTTGGAAATCTGTAATCTAAAGCAAATTGGTCATAGGCTAAGTTTATTTTATGACTTCAACTTTATTTTAATTCACTTTTCATTATGTACTCCATTGCAGTCTCCATAATTAGTGAGAGCAACTGTTCTTAATCATATTGAAACTGTGATGTTTGTTTTGAAAAATTTTCAAGCAAACATCGATGAAACATTTTCAAACATTTTTGAAGTTGCAACAGAACTTCTGCTTTCTGTTAATGAAGAAATGAGAATGCCGCATGTCGCAATCAATGCAAAATGAAAAGATAAGGAAACAAATTTCTTTTCTTTGATTTTTACAGAAAATGCAATCTAGGAAGCAATAGATCATACTTACTACTACTTGTAAATCACTCATTCCATCGATTTATTAATTAAAAATTTTACGAATTTGTAAATAAATTTGATCTGTTAACAGGTGCATTTGAATTGTTGAGAATTTTAGCATTTACCTCGCTCAAAACATGCACTACAAAAAGGTATTTTTCTACTCTGAAAAGGCTCAAAACATACATTTTAAATTCTACAGGAAGAAAGCTAACGAACTGACTTAATAATATTTCATGTTACTACCAATATAAGGAGAGTTATAATTTTTGTTGTTAGAGATCAGATGAAGAATTTTTATATAAAGTAAAATCAAATGCTCGGTGTTTTTTTGAAATTGCTTTCATATGTTAGATTATTTTTTTGAATCTTTTTTTGAAGATATATATATATATACTATATATATATATATAATATATATATATATATATATATAATATATATATATATATATATATATATATAATATATATATATGTTGATTATAATATAATAATAATTAATAATATAATAATAAATATATAATAATTTAATAAAAAATAATATAAGTAATAATAATAATAATAGACTCCCGAATATATATATATTATTATATATATATAGTTATATATAATATATATATATATTATTTATTATAATATATATATATATATATATATATATATATATATATATTATATATATATATATATTATATATATATATTTATATTATATATATATATTATATATATATATATATATATATATAATATATAAGGAGGTTATCATTCCATATATGCATCTCTATGGAGAAATATAAAAGGAATCCTTCCTCTTAAAAATAGGGTAGCGTTCTCTTATCAGCTGTAAAAATTGAGCGTAGCTTCGAGAGCTTGTCTGAACGCTTATGAAAAAAGCAATGAATCTTATCTAAGGATGGTTAAACTCTCCAAAATTGACGTTTACTTAGGGAGTACCAAACAATCTTCTTTTTCAGTACTTTCTTCTTTGGAAATTATATACGAGAAAATACGCTAACGAGTCAATTGAGAAAAGCAACTTACAGTAAATTGAGATTCTATTTTTATATATATATATATATTATATATTATATATATATATTATAGTATATATTATATATATATATAATATATATAATATATATATTATATTATATATATAGGGAATAAATAAATTATATTAAACTGTAGATTGAAAAAATAGAAAACAAAATTATATGTAAATATTATATATATATATAATATATATTGATATATATTATAGTATTATATGCGCGTGTGCTTGTGTATGTGTAGGATAGTAAATAATTTTAATTGTTATTCATTGTCATGTATTAAACAATAAATCTGAATTAATTGTTGCTGCCCTGAAAAAGAGGTAAGGTAATTTGGCAAATAACATCGAACCGATACCGGAAACCCTTTCCAAACTGAAAAAAAAAATAAAAAAAAAAAAATAAAAAAAAAAAGGTAATAACAATGTTTGATATCCATTAGTTAGAAGTTGTTTTGAAAATGTTAATAAAAAAAGCAATAAAATTAATGATGATAATAATAATAGCTATTATTATTATTATTATTATTATTATTATTATTATTATTATTATTATTATTATTATTATTATTATTATTATTATTATTATTATTATTATTATTATTATTATTATTATTATTATTATTATTATTATTATTATTATTATTATTATTATTTTTATTATTATTTTATTATTATTATTATTATTATTAATTATTATTATTATTTATTATTATTGTTAATTATTATTATTATTATGTATATTATTATTATTATATATTATCATTATCATTATCATTATCATTATCATCAGTGATGGGCATCGATACAAAAAATTTGCTTAAGCGATACCGATAACATCGATACATACAAAAATTTACTTTAAGCGATCCGATCACGATACTTGGCTTACTTTCTTTAAGCGATATACGATAAGATACATGTATCGCGATACATGTATGTAGATATTTAAACTAAAGATTTGGCAAATAATAGGCTTTATATATATATATATATTTTATAATTATATATATATAATAATATTATTATATATATATTATATTATATTAATATTTTATTATTATATATTAATAAATATTTATATATATTATATATATAATATATATTATAGTATATCTATATTACATTTGATATATATATATATATATATATATAATATAAGATTACCAATTGCTAAGAGATAATGATGAGATGCTTAAGCATTCAGCTTCTTTGCTTTTTCTTTTAAAATATTACCAACTGTTAAACATTTCATCAGAGGAATGATATGCCTGCGTGGCAATCTGATGAGTCTGTGCTACTAGGTGCTGATGATGTGTGGGTGTGTTGAATTTAAACAAAGAAAACTGCAAAGACACAGGAAAAGTGAGTAGATGATTCCAGTGAAGATTTTTATTCGGCAAAATATTTGAGAACCTCTATTTCCATCAAATCTTCGCTTGTAGTCGTGGTAGCGCCATTTGATATTTCATAAGTCAAAAATCAAAAAAGAGTCATTCGCAATCTACTTTCAGAAAACTGCACACAAACATATGTGCATGTTTATTTGGTTATTTTCTTAGAGGGCCTTTATGAATTACCAGCATTTCTGACTCCTTTATGTCTATTGTAGAGTTTTGATTGATCACTGTTAAATTGAATTGATATCCTTTAACTTGAATCTTTGGACTTGACACAGAAGCTAATATTGCTAGCTTAGTTTCATGGCATATACAGATTGAGAAACTTCTGAAACCTATTTGAAAAACCTTTTGAAATGGAGTTCAGAAGTGGCTGAAAACTGAAGGGGCTCATTATTAAGGGTTTAATTTTTTTTTTAATCTAAATGCTAGAAGTGGTATCAACAAAGCCAATAGAACATCGAGTCAAATTATACTAGTAGGGCCTATATATATACTATACTATATATATATATATATATATATTAATATATATATATATATATATTATTATTAGATATATATATATAATATATATATATATGATATTATATATATATATATATATATATATATATATATATATATAATTATAATATATATTATAATTATATATTATATAATATATATATATATTTATTATATATATATATATATATATATTATATATATATATTATATACTATATATATTTAATTTATATATATATATTTATTATATATATTATACTATATATATTTATATATATATATATATATTATAATTATATATTATTATATATATATATATACTATATAATTAGTATATAACCGTCCCAGGAAGGGCGCAAGAAGACTGTCAATGGGTCGAGAGTCTTCCTCATCTTCCTTTATCTCCAGGGAATCCCTCTTCTTTCAGCTCCGCGAGAATCTACATCATGTCATGGCTGCTCAGTGAGTCCTCGCAACCGGTTTGTTCATTGGTTTCTAAGTTCTTGCATGCTTGGTCTTGTACATACTGTCTCCCAACTCCATCTCCTGCTTCGGGTCACCCCCAAGTGCTCGCCGCTTTTTCTCCTCCTGCAAGCCTCTCAGGTGTCCGCACCACTCAGATCTTGGCTGCATTCCGTCTTAATTTAATATATGCCTTATTCAAATCCAACATCCTCCTTATTTTTAATGGTTCTTTGTCTTACTCTTTCTAGTTTTCCCGCTGGTAACCCTCGAAAACGTATAATCTGCTGCTACTTTATTGCTTACTATCCTCTCTTGTGGTGGTACCGTACTTCATGTCTCTGCCCATATAGTAGAATCGGTGTTAACACCCCCTCGAATATCACCTTTTCACCTCCATACTCATTTGTTTATCTTTCAGTATGGGTACCCTCGTTCTTACAGCTTCCATGTACTGAGCTACGCTACTTGTTTATCCTTTGTACATTTCTCTTCTCGTTCAATACTCCGATCTCAATAATTTGCTTTCTCCCCATCGTTATCCTCAGTCCGCCTTCCACATCTACTCTCACTCTTCTCTCTTCTCCCTACTACCACCATATCTCATCTTTTGTCTGTATGTGTTCATAGTTTTAGACGGCCTCTAAGCTAATTAGCAACATATCACCACCTTCTCAGCCTATCTCCGTCTTGCGTCATGAGCCAGAATATCACTAGTCAGAATCTCCTATTCCTCTCATCAAACCTTCTTTATCACTACATCTAAATTGCTACAATACAAAATTTGATGCCAAACGCATTTCCAATGTTGTCTCCATCTCCTCAAACCTTCTTATTCCTATTTCTGCTCTTCATTAATTATTCTTATGACATTACAAACTCTTCAGGGCTCTCTCAACTTTTTATCCACTGCCAATATTCTCTCTCCTAGATCTCCAATGCATCTTTATTAGTTTCTATGATGATGCCAATTCCTCTTTCATGTTGCTCTCAGAGTCACCCCCAACTCTCCGTAGTGATCTCCTCCCATCTCATCCTCCTTCAGCTTTCTCTTCTCCCCATCCCCACCTGCTCATTCGCATTTAACAGTTTCTCTGAAGTATTCCGTTATCTTGTTTGTTTGTTTGATCACAGTATCTTCTATCTTTTCCAATAAATTCACCTTTGCGTTTTCCTTGGATTATTGCAGCACTTTCTATTCTGATCTCTTATAAGCGTTTTTTGGCCAGTCTATAAGAAAATCCTCTTTCCTTTTTTTGCCCTTCAACATCAATTCATCCACCTCGCTCTCTTTGCTGCCTTTTCTTTTTAAGCTCTTTTCTTTTCACTCTCTGCTTCATTCATTTCATACCTTCATATACTGAGCCTTGTTTGTTGTGTTTGTAAGCTTTGTCAATCACTTCTCATACTACTGCTTTCTCTTTATGGTCTCTTCACTTGTTCAGTCTCGACCCTCTTGTGTCCCTTTTCTTCGATTCCTCCTACTGGTTTTACCAGGGTTCCTCTGTGCCTTTTTAATTTTTTTGTATCTCCCCTATCTCTCTGACTCCTTCTAATTATTCTAGGTTCTGACTTATTATTTCAACATATTCCTTTCCTGTCACCTTCCCTTCAGTGAACTTCCATTAAATCAATTTCTTTTTATTTGATTTCTGCAACTTATTCTGTCTCTACATCAGGTCGTTACAGATAATATATGACTCCAAATATAAAATTGTTACTCAGGGATTCCTTTACATTCCTTATTTGCCTCACTATAGACGATATTATATAGTCTACGTAATAGATTTCTCTGATCGAATCTCCTGTGATATGTGTTTCATCTTATCTTGTGACTATGTCAGTCAGTATGTTGGAAAGAACATTCATAGCATTTTATTCCCTTCCTTAACACAGAGAATATATCAAACTTTCCTTCGAATATATTTCTTATCTTATATTGCATGACTGTCCACCATTCTCTCACATAGTTTTTCTTCCTCTCCCCACTCTTGCATTGAAATTTAATAATTATATTATATATAAATATATAATATATATATTTTTATATATATATATATATATATATATATATATATATTATATATATATATTTATTTATATCAGTTATTAAATATTTAATTATATATATATATATATTATATGTATATATATTAATATTATATAAATATATATATATATATATTATATGTATAAATATATATATATATATATTATGATATATATATATATATAGTTAATATATTATAATATAATTATATATATATATTATATTATTAATAATATATTATATATATATATATATATATATATATGTATATATATATATAAAATCTTTGATTTTTTTTTTTTGAAAATGTATGAGTATGATTATAGATTTTTTTCCGATACATTATAGAAAATGCATGAAAGCGATACTGATACTCGATACATTTAGGAATTGTGTAAGCGATACCGATAACCGATACAAATGTATCGATCGATACGTATCGCCGATGACTGTATTGATACTTGCCATCACTGATTGATCGATTATCATTATCATTATCATTTTGTATTATTTTGTATTATTATGTTATATTTTATTTTATTAGTTATTTGTAATTTTATTTTTATTATTATTTTTATTATTATTTTTATATTATTATTATTTATTATTTATTTATTATTATTATTATATTATTATTATTAATTTATTATTATTATTATTATTATTATTATTATTATTATTATTATTTATTATTATTATTATTATTATTATTAATTATTATTATTATTTATTATTATTATTATTATTTTTTATTATTTTTTTTATATATTTTTATTATTTTATTTTTATTTATTTATTATTATTATTATTATATT
>JABUQX010055315.1:22500-30000 GCA_015478945.1 Trachelipus rathkii
TTTTATATATTATATATATATTAAACCACAAATAATTTTTAACTTTTCATCAAAAGTAAAGGAAAATTTTTCTTCATCCATAGATTAATTGGGTTGATGGCCCATTATCTGATATATATATATATATATTAATATATATATATATATATATATATATATATATATATATATATATATATATATATATTATATATATATATATATCATCTTCTTTCTTTTTTTTCGAGTTGTGTACAGGACCCACCACGGCCCGCAGAGAAGCGACAACACTGGGTTGAAATAATCTTACCGTGGGTGGGACCTTGGCTTATACCATATTTAAAATGTCAAAGAAAATTTGGATGGGAAATGAATATTTCTAAGTCAAAAATAAATAAAGAGCTAAATAAAAAGATATCCTTACATTATAAATAGTCTTAATATTACAAAAAATCATGTTTAATAAGATTATTCAGTTCTTGAAGATTAGTATATATATAATATATATATATATATATAAATATATATATATATATATATATATAATATTATATATATATATATATATATAATATATATATATATATTATTATATATATTAATATATCGATATCTATGTTTGGGGGGGGAGAAAGAATTGCTAAGTGGTGAGTGCGTTGGGACATCAACATGTTTGGGAGACGAAAAAAAAGTATGTATGAGTCAGAAATGAATGCGCTGAAGAAAGGAATGTAGTTTGCACAGACGAGGAGAATGGTTGCATTAATAGGCAGTGAATGGCGTAGCTTTTTTGTCTGGGATTTGGTTAGTGAGCCTCGACCCAGGAAATGAACCCTACATTGACGAAGAATGCCACAGTGGGGAATTTTTCTTGACTAGCGACGAGTTCTTCACTTTAAACCGGTACTAAATGGGACGGTTTCAATCACTCTATAGGGCTTACTAAACAGGGGGAACGATATTTGCGTTCAGTTTTTCTATACTTTTCCGTCGGTATTATGCAACAAACCTCACCGCAAAATCTGGGGAATAGGAGAAAAGATTGATTAATATATATAATATATATAGATATATATTATATATATATATATATATATATATATATATATATATATATATATAATATATATTATATATATATATATTATATATATATTATTATATATATATATATATATGAGCAGCCAGACAGAAAAACAGACAGACAGACACAATACCAAAATAATGATCCTAAGAAAGGAAGATAATAAAACCTTGAAAAGTGACACTAGTTACACAGCTAAATAGAAAGAGATGTAAGAAGCTTAGTACACGTATTATGTATGGCAAAATAAATACACTTCTACAATCGTCATGTATTCGAATGTATACTTAATAAAGCGACATTGGACACACAGAACGACTCACATGTAAAACCATTGAAAAAGTAACATTAGATCATCGATCACCAAACGAGAACAAATTAAATTTCTTTTCCTCTTTTTCCATTACTTTATATGCATGTATATATATATATATATGTATATATTATATATATATATATATATATTTATATATATATATAATATTATAATTATATATTTATATAGTATATATATATATTATTATATATATATATAATATATATTATATATATATATATATTATATATATTTGAATTTTCAGTTAAAGCTTTAATCTTCAACACTCAAGCTCTCGTAAATTATTAATATTTTTTTAAAACCACTTTAAAATAAATAAAGGAAAATCTTAAGAAAAATAACTAAACGAGATTAAATTTTACGTTCGAGACTTATATCCTTGGTCTCCTCATCAGAACTAAAAAAAAAATTAACAATTATTATTAAACACATAAAATATATAAAAAAAATATTGAAATACAAAAAAAATGAAAATATAAATTCAAGCAAAAAGACAGAGTGGCGTCACATTCTTAATCCTTTTTATCTTATCCAAAAATATTAATTATTTCAAAAGTAAGTCCTTAATATGATCTGATATAAATCTTTTTTGTGATTGGATCAAAATTGAAAAATCCTTCTGAAATGTTAAAATTACTTTTTGTAGAAATGAATATGATCTGATACAAATTTTTTTGTGATTTTATCAAAACTGAAAAATCCCTCCGAAATCTTTGTAAAGTCTTTTCTTGGAAGAGATATGTAGATGATGTTCTTGCTATTGTACCTAATTCTTTTTCAATTGATCAATTTCTTGAACAAATTAATGTCTTGACTCCAACAATCACCTTTACCTCTGAAGGTCAAAATGAAGGATGCATTCCTTTCCTTGACCTTTTAATTATACAAACTGGAACACAACTGGCCTTTAAAGTTTATCGTAAGCCAACTCATACAAATCAACTTCTCCATTACTTTTCTTTTCACCCCCCCCATATATTAAAAATAATATTATCTATAATATGTTTCTAAGAGCTTTTCATTATTGTGATCCACAATTTCTCCAACAAGAAACTGATTTTATTTTTCAAACTTTTCAGAAACTGGCATATCCCCTATTTTTAATTAAACGTAAATATAAACATGCCTACTCTAATTTTCTAGGACTAAGAAATTGCTCTCCTTTTGTCATGGAAAATGTTAAAAGTTATTCCTTTTTCACCCCAACTTCTTGAACTTAAATTTATATTTAAACATTTATTTAATATTAATTTAATTTTTAGTTTTCCTGATACACTTTCAAGAATCCTAATTACTAATAATACCACAAAACGAGAAGCCATGGGAGGTGTTTACAACATTCCTTGTTATATGTGTGCAATGATTTATATTTTGGAGAAACTTTAAAGACCTTAAAAACAAGAATTGACCAACATATGGGTGAAGTCAGGAGAGGCAATGAAAGTAGTGCTGTATTTAGACATTTATCACAAAAAGATCATGTTATTAATTGGAATGGTGCAGAATTTTTGTTTCGTTCCAAAGATAAAAACTTAAATCAATTGATTGAGTCCTTTTTCATTTCTACAAAAAGTAATTTTAACATATCAGAAGGATTTTTCAATTTTGATCCAATCACAAAAAGATTTATATCAGATCATATTAAGGACTTACTTTTGAAATAATTAATATTTTTGGATAAGATAAAAAAGGATTAAGAATGTGACGCCACTCTGTCTTTTTGCTTGAATTTATATTTTCATTTTTTATTTTGTATTTTCAATATTTTTTTATATTTTATTGTGTTTTAATAATTTGTAATATTTTTTTTTAGTTCTGATAGGAGACCCAAGGATATAAACGTTCGAAACATAAACTTTATCTCGTTTAGTTATTTTTCTTAAGATTTTCTTTTTTTCCTTTATTTATTTTAATGTTTTTTTAAAAAAATATTTTCAATATATATATATATATATATATATATATATATTATATTTATTATATATATATATATATTATATATATATATATATATATATATATATATTATATATATATATGATTATATGTATATATATGTATGTATGTTATGTATGTATGTTGTATGTATGTATGTATGTATGTCTGATATGTTGCATGTTTGTATGTATGTACGATATGTAGGTATGTATGTATGTATGTATTATGTATGTATGTATGTATGTAATGTATTGTATGTTATGTATGTATGTTTATATTGTAATGTAAATATGTATGTATGTATGATATGTATGTATATATATATATATATATATATATATGTATGTATGTATGTATGTATGTATGTATGTATGTATGTATGTATGTATGTATGTATGTATGTATGTATGTATGTATGTATGTATGTATGTATGTATGTATGTATGTGGAATTTACCTTGTGATTATAAAGATAAAAATATTTATTTAGCAGTTAAAATATTGATGGTCATTTCCTTAGCTCATTTCTTGTCATAGGATCCTCTCAATGACCATCATCAGAAACACATTGATTTCAATGAATATAGATAGCCTTTTCATTTCTTGCTGAATAATTTTAAAAAAGAAAGTGAAAATAAATTTAAAAAAATTTTATTCAAGATTAAAAAAAAAAATTATGCAGTATTAAAATTACAATATTTATTAATATTACAAAAATTAATGAAATTTTTTTTTTTTACTGAAAAGTGCTGCTGGGGTGACCCCTTCGTCATATGAGCCTGTGTTTTGTTTTATCAGCTTTGTGTATGAAATATGTATGATATTTTTCGAAAGTATATACACATAACAAGCAAATAATAATTATAAAAATAACATCATGCATGAAATAATTAAAAATGATAGTAATGTATAATAATAATAATAATAATAATAATAATAATAATAATAATAATAATAATAATAATAATAATAATAATAATAATAATAATAATAATAATAATAATAATAATAATAAATTAAATTGAAATTATAAAAGATAACATTTTTAGCACTTTAAAAATAAATATATTTTAATATTTTTATGAAAAGGCTGAGGATGGGTGATTCCTGATTACAGAGTTTTTATTCCATTCATTTATGCTCTTGTATGATACCGCCTCTTAGTTTTAATTAAGATGTATTTTGCTTTGCATCTAGGGTAAAGGAATTTGTACTATGGAAATTGATTTTTTTCACAGTCTGGTTCTGCACAATAATGTTAGTTGAAAGTTTAATCGCATTTCCATTTATGACTTTAAAGATGTGGCTACTTATTGTAAGGGAGTTAATATCCTCAAGTTTAAATATAGATAAGTTTTGGAAAATGGAGTTATGTTCATAGTAATTTGTAGACCCTGATATTTCACGAATTATCTATTTTTGCATAGCTACTAGAGGTTGTAGTAAGCACTCTCTTGCGCAACCCCAATATACACTATACAAGGTTAGGATAGACAAGACTATATTAAAGATTTTCAAAGATATATTTTGGAATAAAGTTTCTTATTTTAAGGAAAAAATAATTTGCATAGGATCGTTTTTAACAAGACTATTGATGTGTTCTTTGAAAGACATCTTGTCATCGAAAATTACACCTAGTAACTCTACAGACGTTGACCAATTTAGGATCACCTCTTTTACTCTGATTTTGATTTGCTATTACTAGGTTATGTGTTTTATGTAAGTTTCGACAGTCTGTTCGCCTCTACCCATGTTATAATATTTTTCAGTTTATTGTTTACTTTACAGTTTAGTGTATCAATATCTTGGTCCCATATTAACCCATTAACGGCCAATGTCCCATTTTTGGGACGCAACTTTATACATGCGTGAAATTAATTACGCTATAAAATTTAATACTTTTTTGTTTTCAGAAGCAAGACTATAACCCATTTCAAGTATTTAGCACAAAATAATTATATATTTTTAAGTATCTTTGAAATTATATGTCACTAAAGTTGCCAGATTTTCGGTTAAAACACAATCAGTAACGTATACGCTCCAAGTACGCTGCTTACAGTGACGAGGTGTGGTTTAGTTATGTTATTCCTTTCATTAGTCATAAAGGAACACAAAGATTCCGTAAAAGGACCAAAAAATTTTTCTACGTAAACAATATAACCTATTTATTTTGCCGTCCCATTTTTGGGACATTGGCCAATATTCATGAAAGTACCCAAATCACACTATTTTGATAAATATGTCTATGATATATATATATATATATATATATATATATATATATATATATATATATATAATATATTATATATATATATATATATATATTATATATATATATTATATATATATATTATATATATATTATATATATATATATATATATTATAATATATATATATCTATATTATATATATTATATTATTATATATATTAAATAATATATATATATATAATATATATACTATAATACATATATTTATATATTATATAATATTCTATAATATATATATATATATAGAGCAGAGAGAGAGAGAGACTGAGAGAGAGAATATCTACTATCTACTTTTTTGTTGTTGATTAAGTTGGATTTCCAACTTTCTGATTATATATATATATATATATATATTATATATATTATATATATTATATATATATATATATATATATATATATATATATATAATATATTATATATATATATATATATATATTATATTACCGGCTCAATACGGTAGGTAGAGGGACAGAGTGGCATGGCAAAGGCCCGGGTTCGATACCTACCCCGGATCCTAGTTAGAAATTAACTAGAATAGTTGTGTCCCGTTGTTATAAAAAAATTGGTGAAATTAGTGAGAGTTTGTTGAGAGGAGAGAGACCGTCCGCACAGGCGGACGATGTCAATGACGCCTCTCGAACGCAGGCAAGCAACACTGATAATCGTTGGCAGGCAGTCGAAGATAGCTGCTGCCCGCGTACGTGGGGGTAAAGGTATGTGAATATCCCGTGTGCTGTGTCCTCCACTCTGCCTCATCAGGGTGAAGTGGGGACTACTGCACCTATCGCCAATGTCACGCGTTTCTCTGCATTCAGGAATGGTCCAGAGCCAAGACCATGGGGTTAGTGAAGGGATAGGAAGTCCTTTACTTACACCTCAGCCGCTGCTTAGGCGGTTCGAGGATCGCCTCTCCAGGCAAAGTTCGAGCTACATGCTGCAGCCACCAATTGGGCGGCGTCAACATGTGTCTCACTCGCCCGTCTTTTCGCAGGCATCCCGCAGGGATTCGGGTGTCGAAGGCATACTGTTACGTCCCTCTACGGAACATAACGATACTTCCGACTCGGAAATGGTAAGCTGCAAGCGAAGGGAATCACCTCTGCTAGGGCGCTTTCCCGGACCTAAAGCCGAAAAACTTGAAATCAAGAGCTTCAAGTCCAGGAGCGACTGCAGTCGCTGGAATCGAGCTTTATCTGGGTCGAGGTGGAAAAATGCGGATTTTTCCGCCTTTTGACGGAAAAATAGACCTTTCGTTTGACTCGCTTCTTGGGAACATGGGTTTCCACTCGGGTGGAGGTTATCTCGGGGGGCGGTAATTCAGCCGCCTAAAAATATTTCCGAGGAGAGCTGACTCCGAGATAAACCTTTTCCCCGAGTGACATGTTGGCCCTTCCAGACGAGAGGAGAGAGACCGTCCGCTCAGGCGGACGATGTCAATGACGTCTCTCGAACGCAGGCAAACCACAACACTCCACAACACATATTTTTGAAAGGAAGAGTAAGTGAAGAAATCAGGTTCGATGCAGGAAATCATTTGGTAAAGCCTATAGAATCCCGACGACGATGCGCTTACTGTGGGAAAAATACGAAACCAATTTGCTTTAGATGCAATGTTCCACTTCACGATGTGTGTTTTCAGAGATTTCATACAAATTATATATATATATATATATATATATATATATATATATATATATATATATATAAATTTATTATATATATATATATATAATATATATATTATATATATATATATATATATATAATATACTATATATATATATACTATAAATATATATATATAATATAATACTATATATATATATGTATATACTTGTATATATGTATATATATATATATATAAAATATATATATATATATATAT
>JABUQX010055315.1:40000-42352 GCA_015478945.1 Trachelipus rathkii
ATATATATATATATAAATATATAATATAATATATATCAGAGAGTGGGCACTTTCCGCTCTTTAGTCCGCGTAGTCCCGCTAGTCCGCTCCGAGACGGGAACTACCAGAATAGGTGGCGGGGCTAGCGGAGGTGCGGAGTCGCCAGGAAATTAGCGGCTTGCACGTGCGGATCAAAAAAGGTTTCCGCTCTTTTGTTCCGCACCTTTTTAAAAATGAAAATATAGTTTACTTATTAAGAATTCTTATTAGTTAGAATAAAGAATATTAAATTTCATTTTAAGTTTTATAACTAATTATACTTTTAGTCTAAGACTTATTGTTTTTTTAATAATCTAAACTTTCCAAAAATAATCTCAAACCTAGCCCTTAAAGGTACCTATATAATAAATACATAATAAATTGATTTATATAGACTGAATGGCTGATTACCTCATCATAACTTTAATTAATTATATTATTACTATAATACTAGGCAATATCTAAATCAATTCTGTGTAAACCAAATATATTATATATATATATATTATTATATTAATATATATATTATATATATATATATATGATATATAATATATATATTATATAATATTATATATATATATATATTATTATATATATATAATATACACTAGTTATATACGGTTATATATATATATTATATATATATATATACCAAAATATATATATATATATATATATTATATATATATATTAATATATATATATTATATATTATATTATACTATATATAATATATATATATATATAATTATAGCTACACGAGCTGATAACGTAGGCATTAGCATCGACTCTGCAGGAGTCTAGGCTTTCATGGATTCTACTAAAGTCTTCTTGGACAAAATAGACCTTCTTATGGGTGGACAGGGTGTTCAAAAATATTTCAGAAGGGAAGCAGAATGATTTAGGTGAGGACCTTAAATTAGCAATGGAATGCTGGAAGTGAACTAACACCAGCACTCCTCTCACCAAGGACATCTTTTCCTTTCAGCATAGGCAGAATTTGTTGAACTAGTTCATAAAAAAATAATACACCTCTCCCTAGTTACTGCGGCTGTAGAGCGAATATTTTGTATTGGGTGGGGATATCTTGAGGGCAAAGAGGTCAGCCTTAACTGCTTTTTAAATTCTTGAGCACCTAATCTTTGTGGAAAGGTAATATGGTTCTCTTGTCCTTTGAAGACGACATTGAGGGGGAAGTGGAAAATCTTTGAGATTTTGTAAATATTCATTCAATTTGTTCATAGTAATATTTAAAAATTAAATAAACTTACCCCCCCCAAAACTTTATTTAACTATTAAAATCTTTGGGACAGTTCGCACATTATTACGGGAAGACGTGCGACGTGGCGGAACTAGCGATAGCGCAGGTTTGATGGTCTGAATAACGTGCGGAGGAAGCGTAGCGGACTACGTTTTCTCGAGTTGCGGAGGTGCGCTAGCGGACTACCCCTAAATGAGCGGGGTGTCCACCTCTGATATATATATATATATATATATATACCTATTATATTATATATATTATAATTATATATATTATATATTTATATATCTATTATATATATATATATATATATATATATTATATATAATATATAATATATATATATATATATATATATATATTATATATATATATATATATAATATATATATATATATATATATATATATATATATATATAATATATAGTATATATAGTATATATATATATATATATTTATATATATAAATATATATATATAATATATATATTATCATATATGATATATATATATTATATAATATATATATATAATATATATATATAGATATATATATTATATATACGCTAAGACGTTTACGCAGCATCGATTTGGCACAGATTTGTGCCAAATTTTGTATATGCAGCAATGGCAAAATAGGCGTATTTCCCTTTTTAGGGGGCTCGAGCCAATGGGGGACGGAGGGGGGACGTTTCATACCCCGGAGGGATGGTCGGAGGAACCCCGCGATGCCAAAGACAAAGAGCGGGGGTTCCGGAGACCATCCCCAGATGGGGTTCGTCCCCCCGTAGATTCCAACCTAGAGCGAGAGACCCCGATTCCTGACATCGGGGCGGTCTACCCGTGGGTATTCGTTAGTTTTGAACACCCGAAAAATTTTATAAAAAAAACTTTTCGCCTTTTTTCCTAATGTCACATTCAATATTGCATGCGTTACATTTCTTATTCGTCACAATTAATTGGAAATATTGCAAAAAAACTTAAAAGTGACCGCAGTCACTTGAAAAATTTCGTATATGTCACTTACATTCATTTCTGCTAAATACTAATAATTTACGAGTAAAAATA
>JABUQX010055316.1:0-17847 GCA_015478945.1 Trachelipus rathkii
CGGTGTACTTCGTTCCCTCAGTTTTTAATGTTTATTTAGCATATATCATCAAAAACTTTCACTTTAAAGCGCCGATAATATTGAGTGAAGGAACATGCAATATTATTTCAATTTAATGAAAATAGTTATATAAATATTAATATAAAAAAAAATACACACACTACTACTACTACTACTTCTACTACTACTACTACCGATTATGACCTTGAGGTTAATACTGGTATTTTCCATCATTAATAATCAATAATATTAATAATAATAATAATAATAATAATAATAATTATTAATAATAATAATAATAACAATAATAATAATAAAGAAACGTATTTACGAAACTTTCTTTTTACATCTTAAAATATTATATACTGGAATATATATATATATATATATATATATATATATATATATATATATATATATATATATATATATATATATATATAACTTATATATATATATATTATATATATATATATATAATTCATAAAAATATATATATATATATATATATATATATATATATATATATATATATATATATATATATATATATATATATATATATATATATATATATATATATTTATATATAATTTATTTATTTAATAATGAAAAAATTTATAATAATATAATATATATCTTTCTTCAAAAAAATTACTAACTATATATATATATATATATATATATGCTAACTCTTTCTGCCTGCTACTCTCTGCCTCATAGCAACAACATATATATATATATATATATTTATATATATTTCTCTCTTATATACTCTCTTACTTATATATATATATATATATTTTGCGATTAATAATAATTGTGAATTCTAAACATAAATTGTGGCAAATTAAGAAATTAATGAACGAGAGAGTTTTTAGTCTTAAAATTATCAGTTTGCAATTCCTTTCTTTTGTCAGTTCGACAAATGAAAAAGGGAAGCATGTTTCCAAATGCATAAGTATATAAATATTCCGTGGAACGAGACACAATCATCTAAACGTATTATTCAACGATTACTAACACTATCAATTATTATCTTATCTTTTATTTGTTATTTTGTATAAAAGAGAAGGCAGATTTTTCAGTAATAAAGCTTTATTTTTAAATTCATTTGCTTATACGATAAGCTTAGTTAAAGTATCTTGCAGTGTAAGTTAAAATAATGAATGAGTATACAAGTGTTGAAAATATTTCACCTCCCGCTTATGACAATCTTGCTTTCAATGGACAATGTGTCCATTGGACTGCACCAGTGCATCAACAAACAAATAACCAAAATAACCAGATTCTGGATAATCCTCCTTCGTATGATTCTATTTTTAATTTTGAAACAGCCGCATCGAATTTTCAATCCGGTTATAATAAATCTGTAAACCACTCGTCAGAATTGCAGACTCCCCAACCTCAGTTTTACAATCACAGTAATGTAACTTCATAAACAGAGCAGCCGGTAAGTTGCAGCATTTACTAATTTTTTTTTATTTTGTAAATTCTGAACGGAAACCAAAAACTTTAAACTAAGACTAAACATTTTAGTTTCACACAAACTCATCCAGCTCTCTGACCACTTGGGAGAGAGGGGGTGGGGGTGTCCAATCTTTCAGAGTACTGATTTTTTCCTCCTGCTTTACCTCATCAACATTTAGAGGGGGGTAACCTTTCAGTCAATGTTTATGCCCCAATGTCAATGTTCATTCTTAGATGTACTTAGCTGGTAAATTCTAGAACACTTTTTCATCATCAATTTTCCGAACTTGTTTTGTCGGCCATTAATTAAATTATGGAATTGTTATATATATATATATATATATATATATATATATATATATATATATATATATATATATATATATATTTATATTCTTTATATATATATATATATATATATATATATATATATATCAGATATATATATATATACCCCAGAGATATACATACTCTCTCTATATATACATCTTTCATTATTGTATATATGATATATATATATATATATATATATATACCTTATATACATACTATATATATATATATATATATATATATATTTTATATATATATATATTTATAAACAATATATATACCAAATATATAACATATATATATATATATATATATAATATATATATATATATATATATATATATATATATATATATATATATGAATAACTTATATATATATATATCATAACAGTTGTTTATACTTACGTAGATTAGATTTATTTCCTTTTTCTTATCCCTTGGTGTATATTTTAAGGTTATAAATGACACATATTAATATATATATATATAGGGGATGTGTGACGATGGTGGTAATTTCATAACTGTTCGTCATTGCAAATTAATAATGACAAGCCATGAAACTCACCAGTGGACGAAAATAAGCTGAAGTTAAATCACACAGTAAAAAACAATCAAATATGATATAATTATTTAGATAAAACATTGGTGTAGTATGCAAATATATCATCAAACATGTGTGTGTGTGTGTGTGTGTGTGTGTGTGTGTGTGTGTGTGTGTGTGTGTGTGTGTGTGTGTGTGTGTGTGTGTGTGTGTGTGTGTGTGTGTGTGTATTGTGTGTACATATGTTTGATGATATATTTACATACTGCACCAATGTTTTATCTAAATATAATTATATTATTAATTTGATTTTTTTTTTACGTGTGTGACTTTTTCCCCCTATTTTCTTGTCCACTGGTGAGTTTCATGACGTCATTAATTGCAATGACGAACAGTTAAGAAATTACCACCATCGTCACACACCCCCATATATATTAATATGTGTCATTTATAACCTTAAAATATACACCAAGGCAGGGGTTCCCAAACTTTTTTCACCGCGGCACCCTTGTTGTGCTAAAAAAATTTCGCGGCACACCTACTCTTAAATTGGTTTGACCACTTAGTCTTAGGTCTAGAAAACAAGAAAACACAATGCAAATTTAATGCTCTTTTACCTTTTATGTGAAGTATGAAACTGTTTTAATGAATTTTTCATTATTTTCTTTAAGTTTATGGGAAGTTTTGTCAATTTTAATCTTAAATCACTTGACGTTGAAAGTTTACTCCTATATCTGATTTTTTTTTATGTAAGCATACGTTGAGAATGCAGACTCACATAGATAAGTGGAATTAAAACGCACAGGTTTTTTTAATGCAATCTTGCCAACTACATTGTTTTCTGCATACACTTGCATCTAGAACTCTTCCTGGCCCCTTCGTGGTATTTAAGTTTCAAAGTGCTGTCTTCACTAGTGTCCAGCAGATTTTGAAAACTTCATTTATATAAAATCCCAGTAGGTTTTACTTTTCAGTTCATAAGCAGGTTTGTCATCAGCCGGGCATCCTCAAATCAATCTCGAGAAAGCTACTCAACAATGGTTTCCAAACCTTCAAGTGGAGCGTACAATAATTTCGAAGTTCGGTTGAAGATGGATCTCATTTGTTTGACAAATTCCTGCAACCGAGGAAAGGGAGATGTCTCTTCTCTTAACACACGCTTCAAAAATAAAAAAAAAAAAATTTGAGCAAGCCTTTTATTTTGTCTAGTTGGCTCCTCACTTTCCTTGAAGAGATGTGGTGGTTTTATTTAGTTTTTCGACTATTTCGGAAAGGCATCCCAATTTAAGCAGCCAATCGACATCAGTTAATTTTGAATAAAAGACTTGCTCTGTAAATGTGACCACCAATGCATCATTAGTTCAAACAGTCTGGCCAAAATCTTTCCCCTTGAAAGCCACCACGCTTCTGTGTGTGCGGGAAGGCGGAAGTTTATCCATACCCTCGGCGGTGGGTTTTAAGAGGCGTGCGGAAGCGGGCGACTCTTGAGCACGGAATTAATTATCTTCCCCAGCACATCATCCAGCACGACTTTTAAATCTGTGGCTCTTTCCTGTTGCCAGGAATGCCGATGTGTATGACGTGGCTGCTGGGTGGCACGTTCTGCCACCCCAGGCGCTATTCCACGCGAACGCTCCCTTCGTTTTTCAATCATTGCGGCCGCTCCATCACTGTAAATATCCACACACTTGCTCCATCCCAAACCATTTTCCTGTGTACAAATTTGTCAGTAGCATTGAAATTTTCTAGGCCAGTGGTGTAAGTCTCAAGCACTTTGCTCATCATTGCGAATGGGTACCTCACAGACACAAGAAGAACTGCAAGTCCCGCTATACGTCGGTACAGTTCATCAAGCTGTAAACTAAAATATTCACAAAAATTTTTAATCTCTCATATAAGTTCGTTCTCGATTGTCTCTGAAATTGTGTTAATTCGCTTGCTTATAGTGTTATTTGATAGCTGCACAGTATCAATCTTCTTGGCCATATCTGGACCTAAAATGCAACTAACAACATCCTTCAAGCAAGGTTTAACTAATGACTCGGCAATAGAATGCGGTTTTCCAGTTTTAGCAATATGTAAACTGACAATAAATTAAGCTTCAGTTGCGTTTTCATTTTCATTTTTAGAAATTCACTTCATCATAGATGAACCTGCCTGAAGAGATAAAGCGTGGCTTTTAAAGATTTCTTCACATTTATGCACAAAAACAGGATGATTGCATTCCAGATGTCTTTTTAATTTGGATGGGACTAAGCAGCCATTAGCAACAACTTTGACAGTTAACGCATTGCCCTTTGGGTGCCTGTTCATTCCCAACCGGAATAAAGCCAAACAAAATAAGGTAGCTAGGGTCATATTTTCTTATTTTTCCTCGAAGCTCCTTTGGGACGTAAGTTTTCCGCGAACTGAGGCAGAACAATTTGGGCTTAGGCTGCAAGGAGTCTGCTGGGATATTTCGTCACATTCGGCGATGCTGGTTGTTATTGAATCAGTCGTCTCATAAGTTTCTACAAGTTCACCACCTTTTCGTTTCAAAGACCCAGTTTTTAGCCAATTGTCCATAATTCTGCAACATAAATAGTAATATATATATATATATATATATATATTATATATAACAACAACCTTATATATATATATATATATATATATCTAACTATATATAATAACATAATATATAATATATATATATATATATAACTTTCTTAACTCTTCTTTGTATATCTTTTAATAATATATATATATATATATATATAATATGGAGTGCGAGGGGGTGTAATGACTAATTAAACAGTTTCTTGTAATCAATAAGAAAAATAGTCAAAGGGTTACCAGTAAAATCCACTGGAATCCTTTTGGCAGATAGTTACATAACCCGGAGCCATCAATTGACCAAGGACGCACTACGTGACTACAAACAAAATGACCGACGAGTAGTAGACGATGCATAATAATGGTGTGGCTGCTAATATAAAAGGAATTTAATATTACTTAACGCAAGAATTTTATAGAAAATTGAAAAATGTGTGGCACCCCTAGCACGCTCGCATTTACCAAAGTTGGCCAGTCCAGGAACAACCTGCCAAGATAAGAAGAAATATATATATATATATATATATATATATATATAACATATATATATATACTTATATATATATGTATATATATATATTTATATGCTCTCCTGCTCTAAGTATTTATATATATATATATATATATAAAATAATAATAATTTTTCTTTTTCATAAAATAAAAAAATTAATCAAGCACAAGAAAACAAATTAATAACTTTCAATATTCTATACATCCGCAACATCCACATTTAATACTTGCGGGTGCGGATGCGGATATTTCAAAATCGTAGATTGCGGACGCGGATTTCCAAATTTAATGCGGATGTAATGTGGATGCGAAGTCACATATATTACAAATATATATATATATATATATATATATATATATATATATATATATATATATATATATATATATATATATATATATATATATATATATATATATATATATATATATATATATATATATATATATATATATATATATATATACTATATAAGTGAAAAGTTGGACTTCCACACACTTGGGAGGAGGAAACGGTTTCTAAAGGAAGGTCTTCACATGGAACAAGCTGTGATGGCGGATAATCTATCAAGACAGATGGATCTCTATATATATATATATATATATATAACCTCTGATGTATATCTATCTACATATATATATATATATATATATATATATATATATATATATATATATATATATATATTTATATATACAGTACTGCATATTTATAAAGGATTTTCAAAAATTTACTTTATTAATATAAAGGGGATTATGAAGTTTAATTAATGCTAATTCGTTGGTATTTTAATACATCAGAGTAGAACCTTATAAATACCTTGCAGTCTCCCGAAGCCTTTGACGGCTGGCTGCAGTTTACTTGAACACCCGACGGGCATGCCAGCAATTGAAGTTCTGCACAAATTTCGGATTTTTTCAGAATGAAACCAAACCTGAATAACACGTTCTATGAGTTTTACTTTGGTCGTAATTGGAACATCGTGTATTTCATCTTTCAACACGGACCACAAACTCTCAATAAGGTTCATGTCAGGTGAATTTCCAGGCCATGGAAGTACCTCTACGCCATTCTGTGCGAACCATCTTTTACTGACTTCGCAGAATGACACAGGGCGGAGTCCTGTTGAAAAATCCAAGGTCTATTGCCAAACCAATCCCTTGTTTGAGGTAGTAAACGAGTTTGTAGTACATTTATATACTTATGCTGGTCTATGGTGCCTTCAACAATCATCAATCGACTTGGGCCATGAACAGAAATGGCACCCCACACCATGATTTTCTGTGGAAATCTTATCGTTTTTTTCAGGCATTTGGGTTTAAATTCCTCACCTGATCGCCTTCTCACGCTCTGCACACGATCATCAAGCCCAGCAATGTTGGATTCATCAAAGAATACAATCTGGAGCAATATAAAACACAATAGGAAAAGTAGGAAAAGCATAGAAGATGATGCAAGTAGTCAAACAAGTACAGTAATTCATGACATTAAACCATAGATGGTTGATAATTCAGTAATAATGATATTTTCAAGTGTCATTGCGATTTTACTAATAACAAATGCTCTTTTATGAGTGATAAAAGAAATAATAGCTATCTGATCAACTCTTACCTGCTCCCATTGCTCAGAAGTCCAATGAATATGAGTCTGAGCCCAGGCATTACGTGCCCGTTTCATTTCTAAAGTTAGTCTAGGCTTCTTTCTTGGACGATAGGCTTTTAATCCAGCATCTAATAGCCTCCTATTGGCGGTTTTCTAGAAATAATAATCCCCTCTGCTGATAGAACGGAAGGATTCCTACCTGATAGTCTTCTATTTTTCAGAGCCATTTGAACTCTTTTTTTTGTCCTCCCTGGGTGTTGTTTTTCTTTTCTTTCCACATTTGCCAACCCTATTTGAGCTCTATTGTAACCGTATTATTTCAATTTCTTCTTAATATTGCTAACTGTTTTTGAGTTGGAAACCCCAGTTTTATGCACTATTTCTTTCTATTTTAGAAGTTGCTCACTTGCAATAACACATTAATATGTCCGACCTTTCCATGGACTCAAATCACTAACTTTACCCATATTTGATCACTTTTATAAAAAACTATCCCAGAAAAAAATGAATAATTATCAAATATTACAAGAAAACTGTATTGTGCTTATTATAACAGATAATAAAAAGATTATGCCATCCCTAACACACACAACTCCAGTGAAAGCAGGACAGCAAGTGAACGTGAAAATATAATAAACACTGAATAATTTACCAAATCTGTCATTTTGTTTAGCAGATCTTTACCCCATAGTTTATAACTTTAGAAAATATGGTAAATAAATAGCATTAAAATATTTTACAAAATTTCGTTAAGCTCATTTTTACAAGAATTGAAGTTAATTAAAATTTAAATAACTTATTTAAATCTAAAAGCAAATTTTAAAAAATCATAATAAAATTTTATTTGACAATATATATATACATATATATATATATATATATATATATATATATATATGCTATATATATATATATAAAAGAATTCAAAGCTAATAATAATCGCTAAGTTGTGTTGGTAGAACGACAGGAGGCCTAAAATAGTAGCAAACACAATAAATAGTACAAAATATATTACATTAAAGAGCATAATATATATATATATATGACATATATATATATATATATCTTTACTCTATATACCATATATATATATATATACTATATATATACTGTATATATTATACATATTTGTAGATACTGTACTGTGGCTACCGAAGGTACATAACCAACTAACTTCTTAACAATTCCTAATTTAACCTGTAACCCTAACTAACTTGTAACCTAACATAACCCTAACTAACTAAATTAATTTTTCATTATTATACTGGTTGTGATCAGTAAACGTCGAGGTTATGAACTTCCTTCTTGTGAGAGATTTATTGAAATACAACCTCACCAGTTACAGTCTGGTTTTGATATGCCTATATATATATATATATCTATATATATATATATATATAATATATATATATATATATATACTATATATATATATATATATATCTTTTTCTCTGTATATGTGTATATGTGTTTTAGCATCTCGTAATGTGAGGTATGTTAGTTTGATCTCCGCTGTTAGTGTTTGTTGTGCTTGTGTTTATTTTATCTACCTGTTTTATTTAGAGTCTATATTGGCAGATTTTCTAGAGACGAATCTGTTAAACTTCCCCCTTTTTACCTCTTATCCTAATATTTACTTCTGTCTGAGGCCCAGATAGGAAGTTATTCCTTTTCTAATAATCTAATCATCGGTAACTAAAACTCATTTTACAATTACCGACCGAATAGTGGGGTCTGTGCCTATATAAATATAAACACTAATTTAACACGTCCCGAAAATCTTGAATCTTATAATTTCGTTTCATTTTAAATGCTTACAACTACTCACAAGATCTTTACTCCCTCTCATCCAAATGCCTAAGTCCTCTACTTAAGGGACTTCAACGTACACCACAACGAATACAGGTACTGAGACAGGTGGGAAGGAGACCAAAACATTCAGTATTCTCAATTATCTGCAACAGCTGACGAAGAACAGTTGACCCTCATATATCCCAGGTGGTTCTTACTAATTCTTCAACACTCATGAATTATGCTTTTCCAATTTTCCTTCTCTTTACAAATATACCATTTTCCCTCCTTTCGGTAACTCTCACCACAATCTTGTAACTCTTAAGTATAACACTATCTCCAATAGCTCCACCATACCCAAAGCAAACTTTTTGACACTTTCTTCGGACTAATTGAAGGGCATTGCGTCACTTCTTCGCTAACTATCGTCGGGATGTGTCCTGTTTTGTTTCGGAAGAAGCCAAGGTGTCTTCTGAAAAGGTAGTGGCCATGGTCACCGAAGGGATAAGAAGGTACATTCAATCTTTAACTAAATCATTTTTTCCCCAAAATTCATGGTTTGATGTCACTGGTTTTCGTGCCATCCAGGAGCGAGACAATGCGTATCGGGCATGGAAAAACTAGCTCTCCTATCACTCAAACTAATTTTCGTTCTTTCCGGAATCGTTGCAGGGATATTATTTGACTGCCTAAGCTAGCTTTCACTAAAAGGAAGCGCGTTAACCATCTTGGTTCTCCAACTGATAGAAATTTCTGCTTCTTGTCAAACACATTTCTAATATCTTCTGTAAATCTGCCTTTCTTCCTCTTATTATATTTGACGGTTTAGTTGATGACACTCCTTCTGAAAAAGCTAGCCTCTTTGGCCTCCTTTTCTCATCTAATTTCACCCTAGATGGTTCCGACACCTCTCCCCCTACTCCTTCTCCTCTTAGGTGTCCCATGACTCTACCTGTCACTTCTCGCGATCATGTGCATGGGATCCTGAGTTCTAGGAATATCAGGAAGGTTAGTGGCCCGGATGGCATTCTTCCCCATGTTTTAAGGAAGTGGGCTTCTGAGCTAACGCCTGTCCTTGTGTAACTATTTTCTATGCCTTAATACTAATACTTTTCCTCAGTGCTGTAAGAACGCATATGTTCAGTCCATCCTGAAAAACAGTAGCCGCTCTAATCCTTCCACTAATCGCCCTATAGTTCTAACTTGTATTCTGTCTAAAATCTTTGAAACACTCCTTAACTCTCATTTTCTGGATCATCTGGAATCTCACTCTCTTCTTTCAGATCATCAGTATGGCTTTCGACGTTCGAAGTCAACTGGTGACATACTTTCCTATCTCACTGATCAATAGTCTTCAGCTCTTAGGTACTATGGGGAGTCTTGTGTGGTGGCGCTTGACATATCGAAGACTTTTGACCGGGAATGGCAAGCGTCGCTACTCTCTAAGCTCCCCTCCTTTGGGTTTCCTTCTTCTCTCTGCTTACTCATATCTAGTTTTCTTTCAGATCGTTTCATTTAGACTCTTGTTGATGGAGCGACTTCTTCCTTCTTTTCTATTAATTGTGGTGTTCTTAAAGGTTCTCTTCTATCTCCCATCTTTGTTCCTACTTTTCATCAACGATCTTCTTAGCTGGACTTCCAACTAAGTTCACACTTTTCCCGATGATTCAACTCTTCATCCTTCCACTTATTTCAAAGATGCTTGCTCGTTTTCATATAAAGTTGCCTTTCGTCTACAGCTTTCCTATTCAATTTTTGAAGATCTGGACGGATTTCCTGGTGCGGTCACCGCAATCTTATTAAATTCAACTCTTTCAAAATTCAACTTTTCACATCTCACTCTCAAAAACATCTCCCAACTTTCGTATCTCCTTCGACGGCTCTAACCTCTCGCCTGTGAACAACATAAACTTTTTAGGACTGAACATTAACAAATTGTCTTGGAAAACTCGTATCACAACGGTTGCTAAGGTTGCCTCAAAGATGCTGGAGATTCTGTTCCGATTGCGAGAATTTCCTTCTTTTGCTCAAATACTCTTGTTATTTGAGGATTTTATCCGTCCTTGCATGCAATACTGTTCTCACATTTGGGGTGGGTCCGGTTCCACCCTTCTTTTGGATTCGGTTGAGACAAAGGCCAAGAGCTTAATAAACTGTCTCCTACTTTCAGATTTCCTTGTTGACCCTCTTTCTATGAGACGTAACATTGACACATTATCTCTTTTCTATAGGTATTACAATGACAGGTGCTTGAGTGAGTTGATCTCTCCCATTGTTCCGCCACTGCGTCACTCTCGTAGCACAGGAGGTGCTGTTCTTTCGCATGAATATTGTGCGAATATTGGAGACTCGAGGATCGTTCGTTGTTGGCCTCCTTTCTTTGCACATCTACTCTGTAAGACTCCTAACCTTCATCCCGGTTTTTCCTGCTATATTCAATCTTCCTCTCTTTAAGACCTTCGTCTTCGTCCACCTGAGAGGATTGAGCTAGGCAAGAGAATTCGGAAGGTTCACTTTCCTTTGTTTTTTGCCCCCACCATGATAAGGGCCCTGCCCCTGAGTGGTGGTAACGTATATATATATATATATATATATATATATATATCTATATATATATATATATATATATATATATATATATACCCTTCGTTATAACTGCTATATATATATACCATATATATATACTATATACTTTATATATCTGCATATCACTTGATTAAAAGATTACTGCTCTGCACCCCACTTTTTATAACTGCTTCTACCATACCATTTTTAGAAGTAAGGTTAAATCTTCTGTTAAGTTCGGATTTCAAAGTTTGCGCCAAATAACTTATCATTTGTTTTCCTTCTCATAATCTTCAAGCAACGTGACGATGGGTATTTAAATGTTTTGAATTATCTGAAGTTTTCTCAAAAAGAGCTGTTTTAAAGGCTAACTCTAACATAATTGTGAGATGTTGAAGTTATGCAAACAAGCTTTACCAATTTCTTCTTAGACTCCTAGATATCTTCCACACATTTGTGCGGCTTACGATATGGCGTGGTTGTTTATTTCCATTTATCCTTCCCTTTTAATTTTTAACTCTCTGCATTTTTGTATTTTCAGTACAATCCCAAGAATTTTTTTTTTTTAGCCTTAGAAAGGTGTGTGCTTATTTATGTTTGCTCCAGAATTGCGCATTACACAATAAACTCTTGCTCTTTCTGTTCCATATATCCAACATTTCGCTAAATCTTCTTGAAATGTATTCTCCTGTGTGCCGATCTTTTAAAATCTAAAGGTACAGCAACTAATACAGAATTTATTATCTCAAATTTCTTATTGATACAGTGAGCTCAGTAAGAAACTCCATCTAAAGATATCTGACTTTGTCTGTATCAAAAGCAAATTTAATACATTGTTCATCAATTATTTGTTTTTATTTTATTTAAAATCAACCAAAATTAATCAAACACTATAGCTGCTGGCTTCGACGGCCCGGGCGGGTACACGACGCACATGCATCGTTTCCAGAGCCCGTTTGCACACTTCTACGTCAACGTCACAGTCAGGCACCCGTTGTTAAATCCTCGATTTCGGAATTAAACAGGCGGGCTGTGGAAGGATACTTTGTTTACAAAACAAGAATTTCTTTACAAAACATGTGTCGAAAATGGCAAATTTTTTTATATTTTAGTTAGCTTTTATATTAAGGATACTAAATATATGTATCTGTTTCATAAAGTAGATATAAGTATACAAAGGTATTGTTTACAATTGTCAAGCTGATCCGACGGGCGCGCTCGGCCGGTTCCAGGTACTCAAATCCTGTTCTCTGATTTGGTTAATGTAATTTTTCAATTAGAAGCGTTTCCGATTTCCGATCGATTTTGCACACGGGCTGCACTCTGGCTTTAAGCGCCAACATAAAACAGATTAATAACTTTCAGCCAGCACATGCATCACCAACATCACCATTTAATTGCGGATGCGGATATTTCAATATCGGTAATTGATTGTTACGGATGAGGATACGGATATAAATTTACAATTATTTACTCCACGAAATAATCACTAATATATATATATATATATATATATATATATATGCTATATATATATATATATATATACTCTTTATATATAATATTATATATATATATATAACCTTATATGCTGCTGCTCTATATATGCTGCTTATATATATATATACTTATACTCTTTCTATACTTGTACTCTTTATATATATATATATATATATATATAGTCTTTATTTCAGGTATAAACGTATTGGTTTCGTCCACATGCTTTATTCTCCTACTCGCGATATGTCCACTGAAAAAGTTGGGTGAAGTCTTCCTGTCAAAACATTTCGATACATGATGGATCGAAACATTTTTTCTGCCTTTTAAAGAAATAACCATGCTTCACCAGGTTTACCATGCTTCTTTGACTGCATTATTTTTAGAAAGATAGCTGCACATTGGCTGACTAAGTCAGACAAAGGTACGAATCACATCATTATGGAATTAAAAATTTAGTTTACTATTGGAGCTAATTTTTATTACTCCCTGGTCTTTCGTCGGCAAAAATATCTCAAAAGAACAATTCTTTGGAAGTCAAACCAAGAGTGGGGACCACTTGTGTCTCTTCTCTTTGGGCACCATCTCCCCCTTCAGGAGTAGGTAAAGATTTCATAATGCCCCCCCCTCCCCTGTCAAAGATACCCTCCTCGGACTTAACGGACATCAGAAGAAACTTTGAGACACTCGCTCCGATAAACATCTTAAGTTCGCCCCGTTTCTCATAGTACTTTTTTTTTCCTGTCAAGTTGTGAACACATTTTGAATGAATCATAATCCAAACGAATCGACAATAATCTGACTTACCTAGATTCTTGGAAGTTTTCCTTGTAAGCAATAAAGTGATAGTTTACCCGCCATTTATATGAGTAGAGACAACACTCAATCCTGTTCAATTCCGATCTTGTGTTGAAAAAGATAATGTTTGTGTTGATTCAGATTCGTTTGGCCTTAAGGAAGCCTTACCATAAATGTAATGTTAAATGAAGAAAATTAAACCGCCGTATCTTAGTTACTTTTTTGTATGTAAATCCGCCCATCTTTGTTCGAATTATCAGAAATTATTTTTATAAAAATTAAATGTTTTTAAATTTAAGGAGCAACAAAACTTTTTGTTTTTATTTACTTTAAATTTAATTTTAATATATATATATATATATATATATATATATATATATATATATATATATATATATATATATATATATATATATATATATATATCTGTCTTTCTTTCATATATATATATACATATATACTATTTTTTTTATATCTTTCTTTTCTATGTGTATATATATAGGTATCTTTCTCGCTTAATTTCATAAACCCATATACTACAGTTTCTTTTTCGTCCTCTTCGAAAAAACTTAGTATTAACTACGAGTGCATCCATGATAAACTAAACCTCACGAAAACCTGAAAAAATTTGAACTGAGGGAGAATTGATTGAGATTGATTCGGCTGGTGTGAAAAGTGTGAAGTCATCAGTCATATTCTTGTTGATTCACCTTAATTCATGTGGATTCTGATTCATGTTATGTGAAGGGATCTTAAACTCTTTAGAAGAACTCTCTTAAGCTCCTTTTTACATCAAGCCAATCTGATTCAATCTAAATCACCAAAAAACTGATTGACGAAGATTCAGCAGAGTTTCTGCGGTAAACAATATTGAAGCTGTTTGTTTTTCCGCTATTCACATCAGTAAAATTTGATTCAATCCAGTTCAATCTAGACATAGTATAGAAAAAGATCTATACTATTTTCGGATTGATTAGAATTGATTTAGATTCACTTGGTTTGAAATGGGCCTTACTTGTCCTAAAGTTATAACAATTATAAAACGAATGGCAATTGAAGATAAAAAAAAAATTGCAACTGCAAAAAAAGTTTCAAAATCGTACCAGCTTATAATTTAGGCTATGCAAGTATACTTTTCATAGCTATATAAAATCCACTACATACTACTAGAATCACTCTAAATAATGTCAGGTGAATAAATAGGCTCTCCAAGTCCCGATGAAACTTTTTTTTTAATTTTTTTAAACATTTTTTATCGAATAGAAATCTACTTGGAGAAGTGATGAGAAACTAAAAAACGTTAATCATGTCCAAATTTTCAGAATTTCGGTAAAACGGTGTTTCGCAATTGTCTAGAAGTATAAGACAGGAGTGTTAGGAGAATTGATAAAATGAATGGGTTATAGAAATAAATGATAAGCTCGAAGTCATTCGTGCAATTTGAGACTTGGATTAATTTAATAATTATTTTTTTTCTCTTAAGGAAACAAATTAAGACTATGACAGAAAAAAAAGTCAAAGCAATAATAAGTGCAGGTACGATTTTAAGTACACGATAATTCCTGCTTTTGATGAGACCATACTCCTATACTTACTTACCAGAAAAAAGAAGAAGAATTTTGCTTGCCATCGAACTCGCGGACAGAAGCCGAGTTCACTTGTACGCGTACCTTTTCTGGAAAGAAAGCCTTTAAGACATAAGTTAAGCAAAAGAAGGAGGAAACCAAATGAGGGAAGCTGGAGAGCAGTGGATCGCATGCCAATACGGTCAAATGCTTTGGATATTATCAAGCGCCACCACGCAGTCTCCCCGTATTTCCTGACTGGCGGAAACCATAAATCGCTTAAATAGGAAAGTATATCAGCCAGTAGACCCTCGAACGTGTCCGAAAAACCGTACGCGATCGAAAGAAAGGATGAGATTCCAGATGGTCATAAGAGTGGAGTTAAGAAAGGGTTTCAAAAAGATCTTTAATAGAATAGGTGAGACTATAGGCGATAGTTAGAGAGGATCAGAGCGGCTTCCTCTTTTTCGGATAGGTTGGAACCATGTGCGTGCTCCAACACTGAGGGAGAAGTGTTAGTATTGAGACATAGAGAATACTAGTTGAACGAGAGGAAGGGCCAGCACGGAAGCAACACTCCCTCAAACTCGGGGAGGGATGCCATCCGGGCCACCCGCCTTCCTAACGTTCAGAGATCTCAGGAGAGCCCATGCACGTGATCAAATGTAATCACAGGCAAAACATAGGAAACCTGAGAGGAGAAGGAGGAGGAGGAGATGCCAGAATCGTCCAGGTTGTTAGAGAAAATAGGAGGCCGAAGAGAATTGGCCTTTTCATTAGGAGAGTTTAGCAACAAAGCATAGATCGAATAAGAGGAGAACGGCAGATTTACAGATGTTGTTAGAGATGTTTTTGGCAAGAGCAGAAAGATTTGTCAGTAAGGGAACCAAGGAGGTTAGCGCACTTTCGTTTGATGAAACCCGCTTTGCTCGTCAAGAGTTATCCCTGCAACGATTTCCTAGCTGAATGAAAATAGCAAGAGTGATATGAGAACGAGAATTTTTCCACCCCCGTAAAGCGCTGTCTCTGGCCTGAATGGCCAGAAGAAAGGCACGATCGAAACCATGGGAGTTAAGGACAGAAAGAGTTTTGTCAAACGAAGGATGAACTGCTCATTCGTCACGATTACAGCTCCCACCTAAATGGCAGAAGCCGATGCGGCATCAGAGTCAAAAAAGCGGTTACTCCAGGGATAGTTAACGTAGAAGCGACGCAAGGCCCCCCATCGGCCCGATCAACGTGCCAGAAAAAAACGCGTAGGCGCAGGATGGAGCTGTTTGAGAGAAAGTATTAAAGTTAAGATATTAAAGGGTTGTGGTCAGATTTACCAAATATACCGAAGGTAGTGTATTTATAGAGAGAAGGACTAGCTGGTGAAACATAGGTCAAGTGTTTCAAAAATTGGTTGGGACGATCGGAAATGTGTGTAGGTTCTTTTGATTATTTGCTCCAGATCGTGAGAATTGCTGAAGATATTCATCGGCCTCGCCTCCCACCTAAATAGTATGGAGAGGAATCCCAATCATTCAGTCGTTGTGTGACATTGAAATTCCCTAATAGAGGAAGGACCTCAGTATTTGGATGAGAAATTATAACAGTCTCGCGAGAAGTAGTTAGATATTCAAAGAAAGAGTGAAAAATCTGTTTCTGTTAGGAGAACAGTAGCAGAAGCACAAGATTATTGTAGTAAAGGAAGAAAGATTTGAGCCAGAGGAGCTCGAAGTTTTAGGAGATTCGACATTCACGAGACGTGTTACAGGGTATTAAAGTGTTACAAAGGCACACCTCCACCCTTCAGACGAGAAATTATGAAATACATTCATGCTAGATACTTAACGAGTTTAGATGGTGAATTCTTAGCCATCTGAGTCTCAGACGGAGAGCAAAACGGTTAGGGTTAGTAGCTAGAAATAGGTGATACTTCCATAGAGGCCAAAGTTAGATTTTAAGGCGCGGATGTTGGTAAGTTAATAGAAAGCCCACGCCTATCTTTATATATAGTCTCACACACACACACACACACACACACAAACACCACGCACACACACCCACACTCACACCAATTATAACAACAAAGACAAAAATAAAAAAAAGAATTGGGAATAAACATTAAACAAACTAAATCAAAGCCTAACTTAAAAATTTAAGACTCAATATTAATTAAAATAAATAAAAAATTATACTAACTATATAACTGATAAACCAACTTTAAACCTAACAAACAAACTATTTACTACACCTTGCACAAAATTTATTAAAACCTAACACTAAAAAAAAAATTTGAAAAAACTAAATCCTAAGTTAAAAAAATTTACAGTACTAATAATTAATAAAATATATACTCTAAACACTGAAAAACTAAAACTTAGACCTAAACGCAACTTAACTACACTTCCTAAAATTTATTAAAAACCTACAAAAAAAAAAAAAATTGAAAAAAATAAAACTAAAACTTATCATTTAAAATTCCAAACTACAACCGTCGAAAAACGAAATAAATGATTAATATCACTTTGGTACAATTTAATAGAACTCTCAATTAAAACAACAGACGAGATCTTGAAAAAAACAGCACCA